>OZ022415.1:2857407-3120909 GCA_963989365.1 Rhimphoctona megacephalus | reverse complement strand
ATAGTCGGACGCAATGCCGAGAGCCATTCCACGAGTAACTCGCAAGATATTTTTCTACAGGGTGTCTTAGGAATGGAGATGGGACTTTGGGATATTAATGATTGGGAGTTTACTTATAATTAGGGTGGCTTGGGCTTTGCCGAGAACTTATAAACTACGATGACATGGGCTATACCGAGTGAGCTTATATACTAAAGTGGTATCAAGAGACGCGGTAGCGGGCTAGACGCCAAGTATTAAAAGAAAAAGCCAGCGCGAGGCCTACCGCACCCTTATATACGCGAATATGCCGGTTTTATGACGTCACGACGTTTTCAAACCGTTCTGACGTACGAATCGTTTGATCAAAAAATCTGAATATTGGTGACGATTTTTTTCGATTCTTCTCTTTCTATTGCTCTTTGTTGCAAGTAAATCCGTCCAGCCAATCTTGGGATATGATGATTTAGCGACATAAAATCGAACATTTCGGGATACCGTGCTTTTCTTAGGATTCTTAGGATCAGACAGGTGTAAGTCGCGCTCGAATGGGCGGGACATACGCCCTTTTAACGATAATCTACATTTGTCTACTGTCCATCACGCTGCCCACTGAACGAGGCAACCCTCTCTCCTTGCGCGCCGCTGAGTGAGAGAGACAGCGCGCTAAACCTCGTCCCCCCTCTCTCGCTTGTATAGCGTGCTTTCTCTTTCCCGCTGTTTCGCGCGCTCTATATATATATGATATATATATATGCCGGCCGAAATCGTAAAATTTGGGGTACCACTAAAAGTTCGATTGCTCTGCCAAAAAAGTAGATATTCCAATTTTGCAAACAAGATTTTGAAGAGGACATATACAGCTTCATTCTGGGTTATTTAAATATTTTACGATTTTTTTCGGACCTTGTATACATTTTTGAACATGGTCGTTTTTCACTTTTTTTTCAGTTGTTTAAAATTGGTTTAAATTACATGAATTAAATAATACGCGTAGCATTTCTTCCTGTACTTCCTGTATGCACTAACTATCGAGTCGCTACTGCATCTCTTGATATGTATACACATGAAAAATAAACCACATGTAATAATATAACCACATGTAATAATTAAAATATTAATATATAATATATGACAAATAGCAAAAATCCCCTCCCGGTGAAAAATAAACCTGGACAAGTACATTGGTGGTCCCTCGTTTCCCTATGATATCACAAAAAATCAAAACCCCACTTAAATTTTTTTTTTGATGTTTACTAATTTTATTCATATCCCGAAGGGAAACCAACTATATAGATCACTAAATATCCGGCCAAAAAACCAGACTTCATAATAAATGTTACTTTGAATTTATTTCCACAGAACAAAACAAGAATCAAAACATTAAAAAATCAGCGTTATCAAGATGAGAAAAATACCTCTTATAACCGGTGTGTAAGAAGTATCCACAGTTTAGAAAAAAATGAAAAAAGGTCGACATCTAAGTTACGTGCAGCAGTAAAATTTATGATATCAGTACTAGGACAAGTATTTCTTTGGTGACTGAGAAGATATCAATATGGACGTACCAGCCAACATAGGGCATGCAGTTGGTGCATTGCTTCTGGGATCTCCTAAGTCGAGTAGCTACTTTTGTTTTGGCTATGGCGCGACCAATGTTGCCAAATAGTATTTACTTTTATGACCTAACGAAACAACATTGCCCGCGCCATGGCTAAAATAACGAAAAACAAGCAGGAACAGGAAGTTTCGCATAAGATCCCATGCTTTTGTAATGTTAAAAAAAACTTTAATTTATGTCTGTACATGATAGCACAATTTTCTTTGATTGGTAATAATTTGATGAACGTTCACCACCGTACGTTGAGCGTATACGCACAGAGTACTTGTCCGGCCCATAACTTTTTATTAAAATTGCTCATTCCAGTAAAAATCAGCGGTCTCTCTCAAAAATTAAGGGTTATAAATACGCACTTTTTTATTGTTGGTATTGTCTTATTTAATTTTTATTTTTTTATGATTAATCCCGCATAACGGTTTAAATTCTCATTTTCAAAACATAAAGGGCTATTTTGATAGCTGGCGCCCAAGAACGTCAAAATGAAACGAACGGAGGGGGATTATTTTGTGTGAAATTTGCGTGATCTTAAAACTTTGGATACAAATTTGACGGTGCATTCATAGCCTGCATTAATCTTTTGACCATTCACCAGTGGTTACTGAGATCTTCTACTAATAAATAGTAGCTTTCCAAAGTATAATAACTTTCATTGCTGGCAATAATAGTTTTCGAAACTATGATACGCTACATTGCTGGCAATGGTTTACTGAGTCGCATTTTCAGAAATTTCATAACTGACTGCACTTTATGTTAATGCAATTTTATGATGACTACGAACACCATTTTATTCCGATTGAATCGACGTCGCATGTTGCGTATGATACAAGGCCATTCTGAAATTCGCAGAAGAATTGATTTTCTTATAAATTTCTGACGGCCAAAAGAAACGCATGCAACGAAAAGCACCTCCAATTTGATTTTCACTTGAATGAGCAATTTTAATAAACAGTTATGGGCCGGACAAGTACTCTGTGCGTATACGCTCAACGTATGGCGGTGAACGTTCATCAAATTATTACCAACGAAACAAAACTGTGCTATCATGTACAGACATAAATTAAAGTTTTTTTTTTAACATTACAAAAACATGGGATCTTATGCGAAACTTCCTGTTCCTGCTTGTTTTTCGTTATTTTAGCCATGGCGCCGGCAATGTTGTTTCGTTAGGTCATAAAAGTAAATACTATTTGGCAACATTGGTCGCGCCATAGCCAAAACAAAAGTAGCTACTCGACTTAGGAGATCCCAGACGCAATGCACCAACTGCATGCCCTACGTTGCCGGTACGTCCATATTGATATCTTCTCAGTCACCAAAGAAATACTTGTCCTAGTACTGATATCATAAATTTTACTGCTGCACGTAACTTAGATGTCGACCTTTTTTCATTTTTTTCTAGACTATGGATACTTCTTACACACCAATTATAAGAGGTATTTTTCTCATCTTGATAACGCTGATTTTTTAATGTTTTGATTCTTGTTTTGTTCTGTGGAAATAAATTCAAAGTAACATTTATTATGAAGTCTGGTTTTTTGGCCGGATATTTAGTGATCTATATAGTTGGCTTCCCTCCAGGATATGAATAAAATTAGTAAACATAAAAAAAAAAAATTAAGTGGGGTTTTGATTTTTTGTGATATCATAGGGAAACGAGGGACCACCAATGTACTTGTCCAGGTTTTTTTCTCCCGGGAGGGGATTTTTGCTATTTGATATCACTTCTTTTTTCTATAGTATTTCCATATATTTCGCTTTATATAGACTCCAATAGAGTATGTATATAACAAATAAACTTACAAGGTGTTTGCATCATTACATCATCGATTTATTTCAATGTCAGGAATCAGTACTGCTCACACTACTAATTCGACATAAGAGAATGAGACAGATTTTCTACCATAAATTCATTGTTATTGAGGTTGTTTAAATATAGCAGCATTTCGTTCCTGTGATAAGAAAAAAGTTATAATGTTTTCAAAAGAGTTAACTACAGACTCGAAGTATTTTCGAGATGTTAGTAATTCGTTGATAGGTTATTATTCGATTATAGCTGAGCAGGAAAGTGTTATAGAAGAGACCTCAAGTACCAGTTTTTCCCCAAGACAAAATTTCAGAAAATTAAATACTTTATCATTAGCTTGCAAGTTGTGTATTAGAATAAGGCATTTATGGACGAAATGGGAGCGAGGATATTAGCAATTTCGGTCTAAGCTACAAATAGATAATTGTATTTAACTTTACTGTCAGGAGCCTCAGAATTATTATTCTTTCAAAGATGAAATGACGGAAGAATATGATGCATCGTCCTTGACTTACAAATTGTTTTATAAAACATAGAAAAAAATTAGATTAAAAAAAAATTCGGCCGAAGTACTTGACGAATGTTTTTTCACTTAATTTACATAATGTATCGGTCACGGTGACAACCACGCCAAGTACTTCGGCCGAAATTCTTTTTCATCTAATTTTTTTTCGTTTGCAATCTTTTTTTGCTTCGGACTCTTATTTATACAGAGTTGTTATTTTCATTCTGGTAGGTAAAACAACTGCATTTTCGAACTTCATTCTTTTCTCTATCAACATTCAACATTATTTAAAGATTTTGTCACACGATAAAGCCTCCCATATTTGGCCACATATATTTTAGTATAACTCAATTTATTTTATAACTTTTTGCGAAACCCAACCTTAGCTTTTCGCGAGGATTAACTCATTTTGTTTTGTGTGATTTGAATTTATTTGATATATTTTTTGAGAGTGGTCTGTTTTCTTACTTTTTGATAGGATTTGATTTTCTCAGGGATTTTTGCGAGAAAAGGTTTTTGCAGTGTATGTATATTCGTGGAAAAATATGGGAACGGCGGTCAACAAATGTACTTGTCCAGGTTTTTCCGCGAGGGGAATTTTTATGCATGATATGATTCGTTTTTTCTCGTTCTTTTCAAACATCTCGCTTTATATACATTAGAAAAAGGTTATATTCGGAAATTATCGCTTTTTCATTTCCAAACCCTGACCCCTTCTACTTCGAGTCAGGTTTTTTCCCCATGAAATAAAAGGACACGTGTTTTGGAATTTTCAATTTTTTTTTTTTATTCTCGAGCCAGTCAAATTATTTTGACATTTCGATTTACCTTTCTGGAATCAGGCTAAAATAAGTCGGGAACTGGGAGTCCGATACAAAAATTTACAAAACTTTTGAGGGCAAGATTAGAGCAGTCAGAACTTTTCCATAGAATTTGTAGCAATTTGAATTTGTGCTTATCAAAGAAACATATTAAATAGCAGTATCTCCTTATTATATTTGTATGAAAAGTGAAAAAACATACTGCACTTTAAGCCCAACAAAGTTCAGAAAATTTGGATGTATCTATTGCATTCCGAGGACAGAAATTTTAATTCCATCCAAAAATGAGCAGCAGAAGACTTTTGGTAATAAATTTTTCAATTCATAATGCCACAATCAGAGACAGAAAGTGGAAATACTTGGCGCACATATCGCTTCACAAAATGTTAAAAGTTTGTAGGTATCGGCTACACTCCCATGATACATATTTTGATACAAATTTTTATATTTATAACAATAATGGCCGTGAAAGCCTCAAAACTAGAACTTACAGATATTTTAATATTATCTTTGAATTTTAAAAAGTTCACAAAGTATTTTATGGATATTATAAAACAATAAATTCAACAAAGCGGGCAAACTTAGATGAATACTATGCCCCAGAAAATGGATCGAGTTGAGTTGGACGGGTGGGGGTAAAATTTTCGAATGACGAAATTTCGAACAGCTAAAATAGCGAATTTTAACATACAGTTATCGATATATATATATATAATTGTATGTTAAAATTCGCTATTTTAGCTGTTCGAAATTTCGTCATTCGAAAATTTTACCCCCACCCGAGTTGGACCAGTTGCATTATCTTCGTGCAAATTTTCGTACCATCACAACCAGAGCATCCGTAGAGCAAATCTTTTTGAAAATATTTTTCAATTCGTTATGCCACAAGAGGAGCCAAAAAGGAGAAAAACTGAGCACACATGTTGCTTCAGGAAATTTCCAAAGATTGCAAGTATACGTTGCGTTCCAATGAAACAAATTTTTATACTTACAGAAAAAAAGGAACCAAAGGCTTTCTGACAATTTTTTGAATTAATCATGCCATAACTCAAGCATACCACACATTGGGCTCAATAAAGTTTATGAATTTTGCATGTAGCCATTATTTTTCGAAGCCAAATTTTAATCCCATCCAAAAATGAGCAACCGAAGAATTTTCATAATAAAATGTTCAAGTCCTAATAATGCCACTATTCGAGCCAAAAAGTGGAAATATTGGGCACACTTGTCACTTCACAGATATTTCAAAGTCTGTACGTATCTGTTGCAATTCAATGATACAAATTTTGATAATATCAGTAAACACACATCCTTCCTGAAACTTCCTGAAACAATTTTTCAAAATTTATTATGCTGCAATTAAAGTGGGGAAGTGATAAAATATAGCTCAATAGAGCCAAATGAAATTCTGAAATTTTGCATATATTCATGGCGTTCCGAAGACAATAATTTTGATCCCATTGACAAATGAGCAACCGCAGAATTTTCATAACAAAATTTTTAATTCATAATCCAACAATCGGAGCCAAAATGTGGAAATACTTGGTACATTTGTTACTTTACAGAATTTTCAAAATCTGTAGGTATCTGTTGCAATCCAATGATATAAATTTTGATAATATCAGTAAAAAACATCAGAAGACTTCCTGAAACAATTTTTCAAAATTCATTATCCTACAACTAAATTAGGGAATTGAAAAAATGTAGCGCACATTGGGCCCAACAAAATTCTGAAATTTTGCATGTATGCATGGCATTCTGAAGCCAGCAATTCTTAACCCATCGACAAATGAGTAGTCGAAGAATTTTCATAACAAAATTTTCAATTCCTAATACCATAATCGAAACCAAAAAGGGAAAATACTTGACACATCTGTCGCTTCACAGAATTTTCAAAGTCTGTAGGTATTCATTACAATTCATTTATACAAATTTTGATAATATCAGTAAAAACACATCGGAAGACTTCCTGAAACAATTTTTCAAAATTCATAATTCAACTAAAGTGGGGAAGTGAAAAAATAGAGCGCATATTGAGCCAAACGAAATTCTGAAATTTTGCATATATTCATGGCATTCCAAAGACAATAATTTTGATCTCATCGACAAATGAGCAGCGGAAGAATTTTCATAATAAAATTTTCCATTCATAATGCTAAAATCGGAGGCAAAAAGTAGAAATACTTGGTACATTTGTCGCTTCACACAATTTCCAAAGTCTGTAGGCATTCGTTGCAATCCAAAGACATAAATTTTGATAATGTCAGAAAAAACACATCGAAGACTTTCTGAAATAATTTTTTAAAATTCATTCGCCATAACTAAAGCGGGGATGTGAAAAAATATAGAGCATATTGAGCCAAACAAAATTCTGAAATATTGCATATATCCGTGGTGTTTCAAAGACAATATTTTTGATCCCATTGACAAATGAGCAACCGACGAATTTTCATAACAAAATGTTCAATTCATAATGCTACAATTGGAGCCAAGAAGTGGAAATACTTGGTACATTTGTCGCTTCACAGAATTTTTAGGGTCTATAGGTATTCGTTGCAATCCGAAGATACAAATTTTGATAATACCAGGATATGGACTATATACCGCCATAGTCTTTTGACATAAGGATATATTATACAAGCCATTTTCACATAAAGATATATCATTACTTACTACGGTTATCATCCAGAGGCATCCATATATATCCAGATGCAGGTTGACAGTGTATTTGTCTATTAATTCATCAAACGCGAGATAATTCTACACCATATTTTGGATAGAAAAGCGACATCGAAAATCTTTTGAAATGGTCCAACAATTATCATGCAAGGAAGATTTTATGATGTACAAATCTTTATTATGGCAAGCGAGGAACATTTTATAATAAAGAGGGAAGGGACCAATAAAATAAATTGTCAACGGTGTAGAGTTAAAACAAATATTCATTAGACACTGCTCAAAACTCGGCATGATAATAACAAATCTTGCCATACACATTTTTTTGGCACTCATTATTAGTGTTTATAGTTTCTTTTCCAAATTTACATCGATTCACACCATTCATGATTAACAGTTCAACGTACACCATTTAATAGTTATCAAAGAAACGAAAAGAATGATTTCTTAAGAAATCTCATACGAGGAACATTTAATCGCGAAAGAGAAAAGAGATCGCTTTCGTTTCCGTCGTAGAGTTAAGTGTGGAAAATAAAAACTGCAGATCTAACAAGAAAGATCTAACGGAATGGCCAATCACAAGCTCGGAAGGCGTCAACAGGCCTTTCATTGCGTCGTATACAGACATGCCAATACTTCGATGTTAGCATAATCTTGAGCCTGTGCAAAGTTTTTTCTCAGCAAATACGGCATCAATCGTGCTGATTTAGTGCTCAAACGAAGTATTTTTTCGTAATAAATCTCCAGTTCAATTTTCAAATCATCATATACCACCTGAGCTTCGTAATTAAAGAAAATGAATTTCAGTTTTTACCCCCACCACGGCAAAACGTTTTATTCAGAGATAATATACTCGGGCGAGCCTCGGGCCAGCAGACGATAGAGCTGTCAATATACTTGTCCCGAGACTCTACCGAGTCTATTGATAAAAGAACTACGAACAAGTATCAAAACTTTAATTTTTTTTTATTTTGTAAAAAAATTTGAAAAAATATTACACTAAAACATCCATTCCAACAGATCAACGGATAGGAAAGTATTCCATAAAAAATGACACCGAGAAATTACTCCAATATCATCAGAATGCACCGAAAGTTTTTCAATAAACTAATCATAACGAAACGAGATTTTGAAACAAAAAATACCGACCAAGTGCAAGTCGGACTCGCGCACGAAGGGTTCCGTACCATTATCTATAAAAACGGCAAAAAATCACGTTTGTTGTATGGGAGCCCCCTTAAATATTTATTTTATTCTGTTTTTTATTATTTGTTGTTATAGCGGCAACCGAAATACAACATCTGTGAAAATTTCAAGTGCCTAACTATCACGGTTCATGAGATACAGCCTGGTGACAGACGGACAGACAGACAGACGGACGGATAGCGGAGTTTTAGTAATAGGGTCCCGTTTTACCCTTTGGGTATGGAACCCTAAAACGTATGGGCACCAAATTTCGAGAGCAAAAGTGTGATTGGAAAAAAGCATTTCGGTCGAAGTGCCACATGAATTGTTCTTTTATAACGTTTATTGATCACAAATTATATCTCATGAGCAATAGGGAAAACAAAATTCGTAAAGTACTTATGAATTTTTTTTTCTCGAATCAAATATCGTTTCGCTGAAAATTATTTCGCGAGACTTGATTCCATTTTGTGTTGCAAGTGCAAATAGTATTTTCATGTATTTAACCACTCTAGGGTGGTTTAAAACTATGTATAATTCAAACCTAGAGTGGTATCATACACCATTCTCTCGGTTATATAAAAAACGTAGAGAATAGTTTCCAAATAAACCTTATTATTGCATGCAAGGGACATTTTATGGTAACACAGAAGAGGCACCGTTTTTGACTCCATTGTAGAGTTTACATTCGGAAAATTGGAATATTGAGGCTAGGGTTAAAAAAAATTATTTATTTAGGCACTGTTCTAAAGTTTATTTATTGAATTACACTTTATTTTTGCACTCTATCACTCTTCTATCTACATATTTAAATCATGTTAACCTAAAGTTTCACTTTAACCAAATAAAACTGACCGCGATCTTTATAACCTAACGACTGTTCAAAGATATTAATTATTCACCGAATACGAGTTTATCATACATCATTCCCTTATATAGTTATAAAAAAAAAGAGAATGGTTTCTAAATAAACCTTGTTATTGCATCCGAGGAACATTTTATGGTAAAAGAGAAAAGGCACCGTTTTCAACTCCGTTCTAGAGTTTACGTTCGGAAAAATGAATTGTTGGGACTAGGGTTAATAAAAACAAATATTTATTTAGACACCGTTCAACATTTTATTTATTGAATCACACTTCATTTTTGCACTATTACTCTTCCATCGGTAATATGATAAAAGTCATTTTGATCAAAAGTTGAAACTGACCGCGATCTTTATAACCTCCCAACAAAGATATTAAGTATTCACCGAATACGCGTTCATCATACACCTTTCTCTTAGTTATCAAAAAAAAAAAAAAAACAAAGAGAATGGTTTCTAAATAAACCTTATTTTTGCATCCGAGGAACATTTTATGGTAAAAGTAAACAGGCATCGTTTTCGACTTCGTTCTAGAGTTTACGTTCAGAAAAATGGATTGTTGGGTCTAGGGTTAATAAAAAAATATATTTATTTAGACACTGTCCAAAAGTTTATTTATTGAATCACACTTTATTTTTGCACTATCACTCTTCTATCTATAATAAAAGTCTCTTTAAGCAAAAGTTGGAACTGGCCGCGATCTTTATAACCTCACGACAAAGATATTAAATATTCACCGAATACGAGTTTATCATACACCATTCTCTTGGTTAACAGAAAAAACGAAGAGAACGGTTTCTAAATAAACCTTGTTATTGCATTCGGGGAACATGTTGATGGTAAAAGAGAAAAGGGATCATTTTCGATTCCGTTGTAGCAGAGTTTACGTTTGGAAAAAAATTATAGGGTCTAGGTTTAATTAAAAAAATATTTATTTAGACACTGTTCAATGGTTCATTGTTACACTTTATTTTCCCATCATCACTATTCTATCTATATAAAAGTCACTCTTTACTCGTCTATCTATAAACACCACTCTAACCAATAGTCGAAATTGACCGCGATCTTTATAACCTCATAACTGTTATATAAAAGATATTGGTCAGCTGTCATATGGACGATCGATCGAATATCACCACACTGAACCATGAAATGATTTTTTTAATAAATTTATCGATATAATTGCTCACACGTCCCGCACTTCGTTATGTCAAAACATCGTTCAAACTTTATGTTGGCTCCGTACAGAGGAAAGACGAGTCGTCGTGACCAATCGCAACTCGTCGCTTCCGTTGCCGGAGACCGGCTTTTATGGAAATGGGTTTTGATGGGCATCAAAACGCCTTTGATTGTATCGTCTGAGCGCTTATACAGACAAGCCAAATTCTTGAATGTAGTAGAATCGAGCGTAATCCTAAGCCTGTGCAAAGTTTTTTCTCAGCAATTACGCAACCAATCGTGCTGATTTTAGGCTCAATCGAAAGAGCATCGCTCAATTAGTCAAAAGTTCGCTTTTCAAGCCGCCGAATGACTCCTGGGCTCTACAATTAGCGAAAACGTCATAAAATTTTTACCCCCACCACCGCGAATCGTCTTGTTTAGAGATAATATAGACTCGGCGAGCCTCGGGACAGCAGACGACAGAGCTGTCAATGTACTTGTCCCGAGACTCTACCGAGTCTCTTGATATCGCGTGTCATTGACAATGAGTAAGAGTAAAAAAAAAAAAAAAGAGCGCAAAGCCGCGCGCGTTTTATCTCTTTCTCATTTGTTTTCAATAAAAAATGAATGAAAATATCATATGTTTTCTGTATCGCGCGCTCTAACACTGTGTTATTCTTTATTTTTTACTAAAAAAAAAATGAAGTTTTTGTATAAATTTTTCTACAAATATAAGGATGACATTTATATGTCGATCAGTATAATTTTGGACACGTTTTGTCACCGCTGTGTAATCTCGCTGAATCCCAGTCAATCATCTTCGTAGATACTTGAGATGGCTGTTCCCCTGCGAGACCGTCAGCGCGCGTATTTTGTAGTAATATGCGATAAAATGTGAGGGAAACATAATTTTTTAAATTTTCGTCTTGAATTTAAATTTTATTATTAACTCTGTTTAAGTTATATTAATTTGAATATGAGTGAAGTTTCAGTGCAAGTATAGTGATTCCGAAAAAATTATGTCCTGTCTTCAGATTTTCCATCAGCTGTCGCTTTTAGTTTTTGACACATCCTTATTGTTTTGTCCTCCCTTTCTGTACCCTGAATTATCATTTTTTTATTCAAATCAAGAGACGCGGTAGCGGCTCAACGCCAAGTATTAAAAGAAAAAGTCAGCGCGAGCCCTGCCGCACTTTTATATACACGAATATGCCGGTTTTATGACGTCATAGCGTTTTTAAATCGATCTCACGGACGTACCGTTTGAGTAAAAAATCTGAATATTTGTGACGAATTTTTTTCGATTTTTCTCTTTCTATTAGTCTTTGTTGTAAGTAAATCCGTTTAGCCAATCTTGAGATATGATAGTTTAATGAATTAAAATCGAATATTTCGGGATAATCTGCCTTCCTGGAGACAAACGGGCGTAAGTCACGCTTGAATAGGTGAGACACATGTCCTTTTGATAAGAATCTTCTGCATTTCTCTGCTTTCCGTCATCCAGTCCCGCTGAACGAGGCTTATACCCCCTTTTATCGCGCGCCGCTGAGTGAGAAAGACATCGCGCGAATCTTCGTCCCCTCTCTCTCGCTCGTAGCGCGCTCGGTCTCTTTCTCATTATTGTTATTTCTGTTATTTTAGTTAGTTTAGTATTTTAGTTTCTGTTATTTTTATTATAAAAAAAAACTATTATTTTTTTGAGAAATTTTAAGCATATTTTAAGTGTGATCGTAGGGAAATCATTCGTTGTATATTATTATTATAATTAAAATATCGATTTTTTTTACAATCTATTATCTATAGCTCCTTGAAAACTCGAACAAAGCGAATCGTCTAGGAGGTTAACATTTTTGTTCTGAAATGTACTTTGTTTAAAACTATGTGAAAAATTATTCGAAGTTTACATCACCTACCTTTTTTTATCCTAAGATAAAATAACCTTTTTTCATAGCGCTTGTACTAATTAATTTGTTTCTTCAATGTTTGTACGGAAGCATAATTCAATTAATAAATTTTAAGCGAAGTACAAACATGAGAAAATAGCTAGTTCTATTTTTCGAATAGTTCATTTTAATAAACATTTTTGTTGTTGATGAGACTAATATTTCCCCACGATTATACTAGTCTTGAAATGCATTGAATGAATAATAGTTTCCTATGAAAATTTAACAGCAAAATTAAAAGGGACTATCGCTGCGGGAAAAAACATTTTTTGCTTATAATTTAAAAATTGATTTACGTAATCTTTAAACAATTGTTGACATATTTTTCAACGAAAGCATCTGTCAAAACGAAAAATTTGACCCACTTATCCATTCAGTTTGTATGATTTTTCAGAGATTAGTGCATGATTAATAGTAAAAAAAATCCACAGTTCAATTATAAAAAATACAATGAACGATTTCCCCATCATCAAAGTTTTTGATGAAAATGGAAATAGTTTTTGATAAAAATTCAAGAGTAATATCGAAAGGGGTTGACACTGTGGAGAAAAACATTTTACGCTTAGAATTTGAAAAATTGTTGTATGTAATACTTTGGAAAGGTATTAAAAATGTACGCCAAATATTAAAAAAATTGTAACCTTAGTTGTCAAATGGCCACCTTACATCCGGATATAACTTTGCAAAAAAATTGATTTTCTTTATAACTATCATTTTCTTTCCATTTCATTGTTAAAACTTATTTTCCTCGTATAATACTCATTTAGCAGTGTTTGTGCGTCAGTGATGGAAGAAATTACTGTTTAGCTCTGCGATTGTTTTTTGTCATATGAAGGAAGTTACTCAACTTATGTCAAAAAAAATCTGATTAATCATTGTTCCCGAATGAGAATTTTTTTGAACTCCATAGGACAGTTTTGAACTCCATAGGACATAGGTGAGTATGGCCGTTTTTCAAAAAGAAGTGAAATCAATCGCAAAAAACTTTAAGAAAGTAAAAAAGAACGCCAAGTATTAAAAGACGCGACCTTAGTAATAAAATAACCATTCAATATTTTTTCTGTTATTATATTACAATTTTTACACCTCGAAAAAACCAAACAAAAAATGTTTATACTTAAGGGGACAGACCTAGTTAGAATTTTCGAAAAATCGATTTTTTTTTATTTCATTTTCAAAAAGTAGAATCTCTTACGAACATTTTCCGCCCAGGTAAATGTAAATCGGACCATTATTCGCCGAAATACAAGACTTTGTAGCACGTCGTGTCTGAGCCATAGGTAAGCAGGTAGCGGCAGCTGTCCGCTCGACTAGCTGAGTCCGTTAGAGGGTACCTGAAGGTCTCTATTGTATTGCGTATACATACATATATTGTGACCATCAATATAGCCCTACACACTCATATATACATATAGAAAATAAGAAAGGCCTTTCGTAGTTCAAAATACGGTTTCAGTATCAGTAAGATTCAAAACGTTGGAGCGTGCGAACGTCCATATTCGGAACAATTTCGTGAGTTTTCGAGTCCAAGATGGATAGAAAAATATCGAGAGAAGTGCGGAAAAGTCAACGGGTTTATAAAACACGACCCTTGAAAAGGAAACAGTATTTCAATCCAAAATCTGCGGAGACTGATGATGGCGGAGCAAGTACATCAGCAAAAAAATTAAGAGGTCAGGACGAATATCATGTGCCAAAAACAGATGCAGTTAATTTCCGAATAATTAATTTTTTTACTGTTTTTTCGTCGCTCGCGAGTCTCGTAAAATGTGCTAAGTGCAACAGTAAAATATGTTTTGGAATAGTAAGCGAACGTGGACTTGGGTTCAAAATTTCTGTGGTGTGTGATAAGTGTACTCCTCAATACATACCGTCGTGCGATTTTATTCACCATTCTTATGAAATAAATCGAAGGTTCACATTAGCGATGCGTGTCATAGGCGTCGGTTACAAAGGTGCAAAAAAATTTTGCGCATTGATGGACTTCCCGCCATGGTTGGCTAAATCTACGTACTGCATATTACTGGAGCATATTTGTGAAGCGAGTAAAAATATGGCTCAATTTTTTATGAAGAAGGCTTCTAAAGAAGAGATAAACTTGAATTCTACTAACAGTGAAAGTAAGAATATTGATTTGATTGTGTCAGGTGATGGAACGCGGCACAAACGCGGATTTTCGTCTCTGTTTGGCGTCACATCGCTAATAGGACATTTCACGGGCAAAGTTCTTGACGTAATTGTAAAAAGTTCTTACTGCCAGGCTTGTGAAGTTTGGAAAAATCAAAAAGACACGGAAGAATATCAAGAATGGTATGAAGCACACAAAGAAACTTGTTCGACGAATCATACAGGCAGTGCGGGAAAGATGGAGGTCGATGCTGTAATCGAAATGTTTCGTCGTTCGTGCGAAAATCTTGGAGTGAGATTTTTGTATTACGTCGGGGATGGAGATTCAAAGACTTACTCTGGCATTGTTGCAGCTGCTCCTTATGGAGAAACTGTAGTGACGAAAAAAGAATGCGTTGGCCATATTCAAAAACGGATGGGCACCCGTCTACGATCGTGTAAAAAAGATAATAAAGGACTCGGCGGTAGAGGGAAACTGACTGCTAAATTAATTGACCAATTGTCCGTGTATTTTGGCAAAGCTATTCGTGACAACTCTGATTCGGTCAAAAAAATGAAGGATGCTATTTGGGCTACGCTCTACCATAAGATTTCAACCGACGAGAAACCGCAGCATCACAAGTGTCCACGAGGTGCTGACTCGTGGTGCAAATATCAACGAGCAAAGGCCGAGAAAACGTTGAAATCTTTCAAACACGATTTCACTGCGTTGCCGAAGGAAGTCTTCGATGCAATAAAGCCTATATACGAAAGTCTCACAAACACTGAATTGTTGCAAAGGTGCATTGGAGGTTTCACCCAGAATAGCAACGAAAGTTTTAATCAAATTGTTTGGAAGGTCATGCCGAAAACCTTACCTGCCAGCTATACTACCGTCAGCATAGCCGCTTACATTGCTACCTGCACTTTCAACGAGGGTACATACGGTTTGCTGGCAGTCTTCGATGCCATGGGGGGGATTAAGTTGGGACCGTACGCACACGAGTTTGCCAAGGCCGAGGATTCTATTCGAATAAAGCAGGCTAATCGGCGATCCCTGGAAAATACTCGAGAGGCGAGAGTAGCTCGGCGGCAGCTAAAAGTGGCTTCTAATACCACCAACAAAGCGCAGGAAGGCGAAGTATATGGCCCAGGAATAGACGATTCTATGTAAGTTACAAAAAAAATTTTTTATCTGCATGCAAACCGTACTCAAAACTTTAAGTGCGTTTTTCTCGAAACCATGTTTTTGAAGTCGGTGATCACTGTAGCTCGAGAACGGCTTTACCGATCGGGTTGAAATTTATATCACTTCTTCTATACATGGTAGTCCTCCATATGAACGAAGGATTTTTTTTTTGGATAATTATTTTTATTTTTAATAGCAAAAAATGGAACTGATATTTTGGTCAAAAAAACACTTTTGATTTTTAACGGCCGCCATTTTGTGAAAAATGGAAATTTTTCAAAACCCTTCGTTCAACCGGAGCATTATATCATTAACTAAAAATCCCCTCCGTTTTTTTTGTTTCAGATGAGCCGTTGCAGCGTGAGCTTGATCACCGCAAACCGTGTTTTTTTTGCAGCGTCCTCGGCAATTGACGGTCACCAGCTTATTTCGATATGTATTGCGTTGAAAAAATTGCAACATATACATTACATATGTATCTTTTAAACGGAAGAACTTTTGTTGTGAATTATTTTATCGTTTGACCAAAAAAAAATCGGAAAAAAGGCCTTTTTTTTGACGTTCCAACTAGCTCTGTCCCCTTAATTTCCAAAAAAATAAGTAAATATCAACATCCATTTCTCTTCCGTAATACTGAAAAGGGTATTTTACCCCAAAAACAATGAACAAACATACTAGAAAAATTTTGGCATTCATTATCGAATAAAAACCTATTTACATGTTTTATTTTGTTTTTGTCTTGATATGTGATGAGTACATAGAAAAAAGATCTAGTTGTAAATTGTTGCCGATGATTGAAAAAAAAATGAAATCATTTCAACGTAGCCAAGAATGGTGAATGAATTACGAGTTTCGGAATGGAATCATGTACATCTTGAAGATTGACCTGCTAGAAGTTTTTGTCACCTCAAGGGCTTCAAAAAAAATTCTGCGAATATGAAGAAAATGTTATTCTCCTTTTATGCTCGCTAAGCACTAAGAATGTACAACCCAATTCCACATAGAATAATACAAAAAACAATTACATATAAATGCGCAAATACGTGTACAAATGCACGCGTTGTATTTACACGTATGTACCGCACTAATTCACTGCAAATACTACACACAAACTTGGCGTGCATGGTTTTCAAATTACAGCTCGAGAAGACACAGTTGATTAAATATGCTATCCAAATCGATATTCAACCAGTTCTTCTATCAATAGTGAAAGAAGTCCGATCCGTGAATAGAACGGGAGAGTACCGATTAATGATTTGATCAACGATATACATGACTAGGTTGTACAGATTAGGAATGAAAATGGATGAAAAGGACGAATGGATAATAAAATGAGATGAACTGTAAAGATGGATGAATGAAATGGGTGAATAGTAGATAGTTGAACAGTATATATCGATTAACGAATCGAATAATTGAATCGATGAAATGATGAATGGATGTGATGAATGGAGAGTTGGATTGTACAAATAAAAGAAATGGCAAAATAAGATAAATGGATCGATGAAGCATTTATGAATGGACTGGCCCACCAGCTAAATAGAATTGATTCATTGATTGATGATTGATTGAGTTCAGTGAATAAAATAATGGATCGAATCGTCAGACGGATAGAAAAAAATGAATGGATGGGATGACGGAATAAGATGTACGCACGGAACTTGAACCGCTTATACGTCTTAATTCTGAACCCATCTATCCGTTCTACCGTACACTCATTTTTTGAACGTTCGGACAGACGATTAGATAGGCTACATGAATAGATGGTTAGGATGAACGAAGAAATAAATAGGCGAGTAAATGAATTCATGGGTGGACTTTATGCCATAAGCAAACTGTAGAATTTTCAACACACTTTAAAACATGTAGAAATCGGCTACAATGAATCTATAGTTTGCTTATGGCGTTAAGCACAGAAGACACTCAATGTGTGTTTGAATAACACACTTGGTTTTTACAGTGATTTGAATTCGCTCAATATACAGATGGATAGAGCGTTCCTTCACTGAGCTGTAATTTGAAAACCATGCACGCCAAGTTTGTGTGTAGTATTTGCAGTGAATTAGTGCGGTACATATTTGTAAATACAACGCGTGCATTTGTACACGTATTTGCGCATTTATATGTAATTGTTTTTTGTATTATTCTCTGTGGAATTGTGTTGTACATTCTTAGTGCTTAGCGAGCATACAAGCAGAATAACATTTTCTTCATATCCACAGAATTTTTTTTGAAGCCCTTGAGGTGACAAAAACCTCTAGCAGGTCAATCTTCAAGATGTACATGATTCCATTTCGAAACTCGTAATTCATTCACCATTCTTGGCTACGTTGAAATGATTTCATTTTTTTTTCAATCATCGGCAACAATTTACAACTAGATCTTTTTTCTATGTACTCATCACATATCAAGACAAAAACAAAATAAAACATGTAAATAGGTTTTTATTCGATAATGAATGCCAAAATTTTTCTAGTATGTTTGTTCATTGTTTTTGGGGTGAAATACCCTTTTCAGTATTACGGAAGAGAAATGGATGTTGATATTTACTTATTTTTTTGGAAATTAAGTATAAACATTTTTTGTTTGGTTTTTTCGAGATGTAAAAATTGTAATATAATAACAGAAAAAATATTGAATGGTTATTTTATAACTAAGGTCGCGTCTTTTAATACTTGGCGTTCTTTTTTACTTTCTTAAAGTTTTTTGCGATTTGGGCTATACGGAGAGATGATTTCTGTGGCAAGTGATAGACAGACGCTATGCCGTGAGACACTTGTCACGGAGATCGGGATTTTCTGGCCTGGGCTGTGCCGAGAGGATGATTTTGTTGGCAAGTGATAATCGGTCGCTATGCCGAGAGACACTAGTCACCAAAATCGGGAAAGATATCGTAATAGCTGGACGCTATGCCAGGAGACACGATATTTTAAAGTAGGATGTGCTTTCCTAAGGAAACGTGATAGCTGGACGCTATGCCAGGAGACACGTTTAGAGATTTGATCAGGATGAAGGGTTTGGATAGAATGATAGGTGATCGCTCACGGAGGTGTCACCTTATATACTCGTGGCACCGAGGTCCGGCGAGGTGGGCGGTGCAGGGTTTGCCTCGCTCGCGGTGGGGAGCAGGATCTCGAAGTTTCGGTGACGCGCTCACTTACACCGAGCGTTTATGTGTTGCCGTTTCGGTGTATGTGAGCGTATCGTTACAGTACATTGAGCGAATTCAAATACTCCTTCATTTTATTTTTTCTTCATCCCAGCATCCCTCATCCGACCATCCACGAACCCATTTACTCTCCTGCCTATTTATTCATTCGTTCAAACCATCTATTCATTTAACCCATCTAATCGTCCATCCGTACGTACAAGAAATCTGTATCCGTCATCCATCCATTCATTTTTCTATCCGTCTGTAGATTCCATCGATGAATTTATTCATCCAACTCATCTATTCTACTCAGCCGGTGGGACTATCCATTCATACCATCCATCCCTTTCAACGATCCATTTATCTGATTGTCCATGTCTTTTATTGATTTAATCCAACTCTCCATTCATCCCATCCATTCATCGATTCACCGATCCAATTATCCGATTCGTTCGTCGACATATACCGTTCAGCTGTCAACTATTCATTCATTTCATTCATTCATCTTTCCTGTTCGTCTCATTTGATTATCCATTTCATCAATACAACCTAGTCATTGATTTCGTCCAGCAGATCATTAATGGTGGCTCTCCTGTTCTATCCAAGGAATGGACTTATTTCACTCACGATGGAAAAACTAGTTGAATATTATTCGAATAGCATATTTGATCAACTGTGTCTTCCCGACCTTACATTTGAAAACCATGCACGCCAAGTTTGTGTGTAATCTTTGCAATGAATTTGTGTGGTACATACGTGTAGATACAACGCGTGCATTTGTACGCGTATTTGCACTTTTATATGTAATTGTTTTTTGTATCATTTTCTGTGGAATTTTGTTGTATGTTTATAAGTCCTTAGCTAGCATAAAATCAGAATAACAATTTCTTTATATCCGCAGAATTATTCTTGAAGCCCTTGAGGCGACAATAATCTTTAGTAGGTACCATTCAAGGTGTACACGATTCCATGCAGAAACCCGTAATTCATTCACCATTCTTGGCCATGTTCAGAAATCATTTCATTGTTTTTTCAATCATGGGCAACAATTTCTAGCGAGATCTTTTTTTGGTCTACAGTAACTTCTCACATATCAGGATAAAAAAATAAAAGATGCGAATACGTTTTTATTTGAAAATTAATACCGAAATTTCTTTAGTATGTTTTTTTTTTCAGGATAAAGTAGCTTTGAGCATATTCCAATAGTGAAATAAGAATCGTGGAATTTCAATTTTTTTTCAAAATCAAGAAGAACATTATTGATCATCGTTTTCGAGATAAAGTACCCTTCTGCATATTACGGGAGTGGAATGGATGTTAATATTTTTTTCATTTTCTGGAAACTAAGGACAAACATTTATTGCTCGGTTTTTTCGAGGTGAGGTGAAGTTTTAAGTAATAACAGAACAAATATTGAAAGGTCATTTTATAACTAAGGTCGCGATCTTCTAATACTTGGCGTTCTTTTTTACTATTTTAAAGTTTTTTCCGATTTTTTCAATACGAACTTAAGCACATATTAACAATTGATCAAGAAGAATTAACAGTCTTATAGTCTTCAATCGAATTTTATTTGCTAAGTATATCGAAAACTGAGGTCATACTTTTCCGGTGCTTAAGCGCATAGTAAAAAATTTGATTTACATATGATCCTGTTATCTTATTATATGCTATGGATTCATTTATATTATAATTTCCAGCAATTATGGCTCATACGTTGTACAATAATGATAATCATCAAAAAAATGTTTCAAACACAAAGACTTTTTGCACCATGCACATTTTATAATCGCTATGTGATTGCAACCAGGTATTTTGCAGTGTGTTTTTGATTGACCGAACCCAAAATTGACAGGATTTTCGAAATATTCCAGTTTTTCCGTTACATAAGTACTTTTAAACCATGAATATTTAAAAAGATTAGTATAACGTGGAGATGACAATTGATTATGGGTCAGCGATTGCAGTTTGATTATATTATTCTTCTAATGTAAATTGATATCAGCATCCGTTAATATAACACTATTTGAAAAGTGTTGCACAAAATTTTTCCATAATCGAAATCCAAATACATCAAGCGGTTGAATTTTTCCAGTTGTACGTTTTGGAATAATCATTGTGATGATTTTTTTATCATGAGGGGTAGCTTCACGAACAACTTTGGGACAGTGTCCACTCCAAGAATCGATCAATAATACGTTATCACTCCCAACATTAGGAAAAAATACTTTTTCCAACCAAATTTTAAAATGATCTGTTAACATATAACAAATTATATATTTATATTTATATGTTTAAAAAAATGGATGCGTCCTTAACGATAATACACACCGGAAGTAAGTTTCCCAGATTTCGATGCTGTTACAATGACGTTTTCTGGTCTAAATAATTATTTCTTTACTATTGGTCCAAATTCACCTTTTGCCTCTTTTAGCACTATAAAAAGTGGAGAAAGTAATTTCCCGTTCGCGTTTATTGTTGGCTGGATCGTGTAGCTGTGGGTTGTTAAAGAGATTGATTGTACAACACATTCAACTTTTTTTTATCCTTCCATCGCTAAAGTTCGTGCTGAATAAATTTCTAGTTGAAAACCGCTTTGGTCTGAATTGTATACATTGCTTGACCCATGCTTTTCAATTAGTGATTTAACATCTTGAACAAATTTTTCTCCATTTTTCTATAGAAACGCATGTTCCTCCACAGTTTTTCTCGTTACAAATTTATTTATTTTTCTAGAAACAATGCGATGCAATTTCTTAAATTTCCATAGCCATTTATTAGAGGCTCTAAATCGCATATCTTCATCGCCTATTTCTTTCTGTGCTTGCAGAGCCTACTTTTGAACGTCAACATCATAAACGATGACACCAGCGTCTACAGCAGTTTTTATATTCCGCAATGTATATTCAGCATTTGATTCGTACTTTTTAAACGATTCTTGAAAATCTAGAGTCTCTTCCTATATCATCTCAACTCCATTGTAATCTTGCATAGAATCAATTAAAAATTTTTCAAAATTTTCCTTCATCTCTGTTTCTGTATTGTTAACAGGAGTTTGTGCAATATTCATAGCTTCAAATGTAGTCAGTGACAGTTTAATAACGTTGATTGGATTCACTTTCATGTTGGTAAAAATGTTACGCACAGCACACCGAGAGCACAGAAAAGGAAACACAATTCGAAGCTCGCTTAAATATGTACTAGTACAATGCGAATGGTAACCGTCTTTTAAAGCGAGTATCAGAACAGAAAAATATTCATTTATCTTGCAAAACCTGATAACGGTTTTATCTAATATAACCACACTTGAGCACTTTGAAAGGCGATGACTAATATTCGTCATGACTAATACCCCGGGTATTAGAATGCCAAAAACATCAGGTGATCATGACAACTTAATAACATTCTAATCTAATGCAAACATCGTGATTACATATTTACGCCTCTATTTTTTTTTATATCGCGGGTATTAGAATTGTCACGTTCCGCGATAGTATATCACGTAAACAATATCTACTAATAAATAGGAATCATTTGGGTTTAAATAATATTTGGACTTAGTTAATTCTGAAAGAGATTTGCTTCGACTTGCTGTCTTTGTAACCAAATTGCTGAGCTGTTGTCGCGACCGTATCAGGTATAGTGTTCTACACCGAGCATACGCTCACGAGGCATGCATTTGTACTTTTATTCTGAGGATCCCGGGCTTGAAAATGCTGAGCGGACGTGAGAACGCTTCTTATGACATTTTCTTGGACTCGCGGGCGAAGATCACCCCCCCATTCCTTGCTCGATGAGCGAGCTTATCGAGAAAGGAGTTGGGGGTGGGCAGTCTTTTACGAGTTCTAAAAGCGCAAGCATCTCGAAGAGCTACTCCTCGAGTAGTTTTTGCATAGCGACCTCAAAATCTTTTATTGAATCCGCGATCTTATAAAAACGTACCATTCGGACGAATAGATCGAAAGGCGCCTTAAAAGTGTGTCGCGTCGCGAATTCAATCTGTTCCCGCTGCTATTAATTTTAAATAATCAAGTTTAACGTCCTGCCACGAACTCTTTCACGTCGTGTAGAATTAAGAGTGAATCCGATTGACCTTAAGTGTGTGTGTGTGTGAGTGTGCAAGGAGTGAAAATCAATTGTAAGCGTGTAATCGTATGTATTGGGTGTGAGCGTGTAAGAACTGCGTCAGTGTTACAGCCGACGACGCGTCAAGGACTGTAACCAAATTTGTAAGTACTTGTGTATCTTTTATCCGCGGCCGGACACGCGAGGTTCCCTCCAAGTCAACCTCCCGTTTCCGGTTACAAAGTTTGGAAAGACGCCACACGTGGCTTAAAATAAATTTCCTACGAATATTTATTTTATCCTAATATTCTGAGTTGCTACTGATTTACTAATCTTCCCTGACAAACCATACTCCTTGAATCGCCCTGTAGAGGACGAGACTAGAACGTACCCACAATAAAAATAATAATAAACTGCTCGCACTTCTCGCGAGTAGGTTAACTTTGGCGTTCGCACCGCTCCGAACGTAACAGAATGCCAAAAATATCGGGTGATCATGACTACTTGATAGCATTCTTATCTAGTACAAATATCGTGATCACATCTCTACGCCTCTATTTTTTTCTTAAGATTAATAAAAGTGCCTTGCAGGGACACTAATTGTAGGACATTTTTATATAATATATAATAGGAATTGTAGGACATGTAGGAATTGTAGGTAATTGTAGAGACAATACCTAACAGTTTACGCATAGATTACAATTTTCCCATTATCATCAGAATAGTGGTAGTGGCAACTCCCTGCCTCCCCCCCCCCTCCCCCCCGTCGCTATTGAAGTTAATGCAAATATGCATACGTTCTTGAAACAATTAAATACGTAGCGTCGATGAAGGGGAAGCAGCTTGAACAAAATAGATGGAGAAATTTTTAAATCGCGAATAAAGAGGAAAATCGAGAGGGGGTAGTTCACCCTATCAGGGTGTTGTATTAATTTCGCAACATGAGAAAACATCGATTCGGAGCTGTTGTGATATTTTAAATTCGCAAAAACATATAAAACAGGGAAAAGCCAACGGCAATAGGGAAATTCAAATAAGGGGTAGTTCACCCCCTTAAGGCTGCTATTTTTCAAAAATACGGAAACATGTGAACTTTATTTTGATGTTTTTATGGAAATAGAACCCCTTCCATTCCATTATATTGACCCCTTTTTAACGGGACAGACCTAGTTAGAATTTTCGAAAAATCGATTTTTTTTTTATTTCATTTTCAAAAAGTAGAATCTCTTACGAACATTTTCCGCCCAGGTAAATGTAAATCGGACCATTATTCGCCGAAATACAAGACTTTGTAGCACGTCGTGTCTGAGCCATAGGTAAGCAGGTAGCGGACTTTAAATGCGTTTTTCTCGAAACCATGTTTTTGAAGTCGGTGATCACTGTAGCTCGAGAACGGCTTTACCGATCGGGTTGAAATTTATATCACTTCTTCTATACATGGTAGTCCTCCATATGAACGAAGGATTTTTTTTTGGATAATTATTTTTATTTTTAATAGCAAAAAATGGAACTGATATTTTGGTCAAAAAAACACTTTTGACTTTTAACGGCCGCCATTTTGTGAAAAATGGAAATTTTTCAAAACCCTTCGTTCAACTGGAGCATTATATCATTAACTAAAAATCCCCTCCGTTTTTTTTGTTTCAGATGAGCCGTTGCAGCGTGAGCTTGATCACCGCAAACCGTGTTTTTTTTTGCAGCGTCCTCGGCAATTGACGGTCACCAGCTTATTTCGATATGTATTGCGTTGAAAAAATTGCAACATATACATTACATATGTATCTTTTAAACGGAAGAACTTTTGTTGTGAATTATTTTATCGTTTGACCAAAAAAAAATCGGAAAAAAGGCCTTTTTTTTGACGTTCCAACTAGGTCTGTCCCGTTAATGTAGGGTGAGAAACAGATACATGCAGCGGTGGTTCACCCCCAAATTTTTTTTATTTCGTTCGCGTGGTAGACTTTTCATCGCTTTGGATAAGAAACATTTTGGTTTTTGTTTTATCGAAATCGGTTGAGTGCTTGTTGGTGAAACTGCAAAACCACCCCTTGACATGTCTTATTTTGAAGGGTAGTTTCACCCCTTAAAACCGTTTTTCCGCCGATAAAAAAAATATATGTCTCTTAGTTTCGAATGCTCTTTCACATACAGGACTTTCAAGAAAATCGGAGGCAGACACCAAAGTAGTGTTCTGTTCAGAAAAGCCCTTAATTCCCCGAGTTCTCGCGTGAGGCCCTCAGTGCACGGTCGGCCGCGCGCTTGGACTCGGCGGCCACGGGGCCAACTGGACATTCCCCCTCCTCTCGCGCCTTTTCCGGTTTCTTCCTCATCAGTCTTCGTCGAGTGTTCTAACGAGTCTTACGTTTAACGGCACGCGTCTAATGAGCCCTCAAGTTTCTTTCGAATTAACATTAGCGATTCTGTGCGCGGTAAAGATTTACGACCCGTATTGTGTGCAAAATCCGTTTTCTGTTCATATGGTATCAATTCCGGCTCGCTTCATCGGACACTTCGCGTTCTTTTCTAAACGATACGAATTTTCCTTTATCTCGACCCACGTGGCGAGAGCGTCGGGTTCGCGGCCATTGTGTTCGCGAAACCATTGTTCGATTCTATGACAATTTTAATTGTAAAACCGACAGTTATTAAATACTTATTATTTTTTTATTAGTACGGAGTGAGAGAACACTCGGTTACACACCTGGTTATCGCAGGAGTGATACCCATTGAGCTTCTCGCAAAAGAGAAGAAACGAGTCTACTTACAACGAGGGGAACACAACCGCCAACAGACGAATAAACAGGAGAGAAGCCACACCATGGAACTCTGGCAGGACAAGTGGGACAGAGATACAAGAGGTAGATGGACAGCCAAGCTAATCAAGCAGCTTGCTTCATGGACGGAACGAAAGCATGGCGAACTGACGTACTACCTGACCCAACTCCTCAGCGGGCACGGTTACTTCAGAGCCTATCTCCACAAGATGGGGAAAGTGGAAGACCCAGGATGTTTCTACGGAGATTCTGGACACGATGACGCTTATCATACCTTTTTTGAGTGCAACAGGTGGGGAGAAGAAAGACGAAAGATAGAGACGACACTGGGGCAAATCACCCCGGACAACTTACAAGGAAACCTTCCCAGGTGTACCCCGCCGATTTTGTTCCGCTTGGAGTATGTTATTCTACATTGAAATCTAAGATACCTATTTTTTTTTTTTTGCGGAAACTCATATTTAAGGGGTGAAACACACTCCTAAAGTTGAGGTCTCCCAGGGGAGGTTGTTCAGTTCCATATATATGCAGACAAGGGGGCAAAATCAAACCAATTGCATTCAATGCTTCATAAAAAGTTATGACTACTCGATTTTTTTCAGCCCTGAGGGGGTGAATAAGCCGAAGTTATAGGGGTTGAAAATTAAAAAAACGTTATAACAAATAGAATATGCTTGATATGGAAGTGAAAAAAATTGCATAATTAACAGTTTCAAAAGTTAAGACATACATGTTTTTGCATTTTTTGAAAAAATGCATCCTTAAGGGTGTACTACCCTTACATCCGAATACCTTTAATTTCTGTAGATATGTATTTTTTTAAGTATCTATCTGCTAGAAAATATTCTTTTGGATATAGAACATATCATGAAATTGTTTAAAAAGATTGTTATCAACATAAAAAAAAATCCCTTGAAAATAATCGATAGATTATAATAATCGATAGAACATATGATTCTGGCATTACAGATAATGAAAATTCTTTTCTTGAGAAATCGAAAAGTAGCTTTTTTCGCGATTTTGTTTCAACCGAGTTTTTGATGTTTCATTAAATCACTCTTAACGAATAGAGGATGAACTCTTAACGTTATTTTCATTTTGTACACTGTTTTTTTTTTCTATCATTGAAATTTCTATCATTGAAAATGTCCTATAAAAAAATGATGTGCACGATTCTAGCCGTAATTATTGTCTGAAATAAAATTTTAAAAAGATTATTAATTTGCATGTGTGCCACTATTTTGCTATGGAGGGTTTATTTTTATTTTTATTTCTTTATTTTTTATTATAAAAAAACTGTTGAAAAAATCGGCTAAATTCGTTCTCGTTTTGTTAGAGAAAAAGAAGTTTGTTATACACGTGATGTTTGTTGTTACAATCATGTAGCAGTAAATGAACTGATATCTTTTATCATTTCGAACCTTACTTTGTATATGTTCGTTAGCCTTGCTTATTAGCTATCTGATTCTCCGAGTTGATATTCTACTTCACCTATCATTGAAAGAAGTTTCAGAATACGTTGATAAGAAATATATAACTGTTATCTGCCTCTGCCTCTCTTATTTGACATATGATGGCCTGTGCTACGCTTATAAGTCGCGTTCTTCAGAAATTGCTTCAATTCGATAAGTGCGAGTTAGAAGGAATTTATCTCGTGATAAAATAATATCAACAATCAAAGGCGTGTATAGCTCTGTGTTTTGTTTGCAATCAAAAGTTGTTAAAAGTTCCATAAGTTAAGAAATCAAGTGTATTTATTATCAAAAATGAAAGTGAATCCGCTTAATGTGATACGATTAGTTTTGGCACATTTTCAAGCCCTAAATATACCTGAAAGCCCTATAAATAATGATTAAATACAATTAAAAGAAAGCATTGAAAATATATTAACGAATGCTATGCAAGATTACATGGGTGTCGAAACAATCGTAGAAGATTCATTATATTTCCAAGAACCTTACAAAGATTGGGATATGAAAATAGTAGAAGACGAAGAATGGGGATCGGCAATCAATGATCCGGTACTACCTCCGGATGTTTGTACTACTGATGATGAATCTGTTTCGTACGAGTATAAATCGAGGGCAGTCAACTATTGGAGAAGTGGCAAAACTAAAAATTTGAGCCTATCAAGCGTTAAACAAAAATTTAGAAAAGTACAATCAGTGACTCAATTAAAAAGATGGGCTAAATATTTAAATAAAGGTGGAACTTATAAAGAAAAAATAGCTAGAATTTGCGAGTACACTTTAGCCAATTTTAAAGCTGCCGTTGATGCTGGTCTCATGGTACATGACATCGACTTAAAAAAATGGGCAATGCAAGCACAAAAAGAAATCGGTCATGAAGATGTCCGTTTTAAGGCGTCAGACAAGTGGGTACACTCATTTAAGAAAGCTCATAGGATTGTTTCCAGAAAAATTAGTAAATTTATCACAAAAAAAAGTATTGAAAATGCAGACAATCTGCGAAAGCTTGCTGAACAATTTGTTTCTGAAGTGAAGAACGACATAGAAGAATATGGGTTATCGAACGTCTACAATTCGGACCAAAGTGGTTTCCAATTAGAAATGTATTCTGGAAGAACATTAGCGGTTGAAGGAGAGAAACAAGTTGAATGCCTTGTACAATCAATTGCTTCTACAACACATAGTTATACGATTCAGCCCACTATAGCAGGTGACGGAAGGCTTCTTTCTCCGCTATTCCTGGTTTTGAAAGAACCAAGTGGTAAATTTGGTCCAATAGTGGAATCGTCACTATTCAGACCAGAAAACGTTTACATAGAAGTATCGAAATCTGGAAAACTCACTTCAGGCAACAATAAAAATGATTTTTTTAGAGAATTCCTTATATTGACACATAAGATACTGTTTATTTCTTGCAACGAAGCAAATTGAAAAATTAATTCATACTTTCAGAACATTTTAAAACCTGGCTACAAAATGTCTTCTTCCCCCAAGTTGGTTTAAGTGCGTTTTTCTCGAAACCATGTTTTTGAAGTCGGTGATCACTGTAGCTCGAGAACGGCTTTACCGATCGGGTTGAAATTTATATCACTTCTTCTATACATGGTAATCCTCCATATGAACGAAGGATTTTTTTTTTGAATAATTATTTTTATTTTTAATAGCAAAAAATGGAACTGATATTTTGGTCAAAAAAACACTTTTGACTTTTAACGGCCGCCATTTTGTGAAAAATGGAAATTTTTCAAAACCCTTCGTTCAACCGGAGCATTATATCATTAACTAAAAATCCCCTCCGTTTTTTTTGTTTCAGATGAGCCGTTGCAGCGTGAGCTTGATCACCGCAAACCGTGTTTTTTTTTGCAGCGTCCTCGGCAATTGACGGTCACCAGCTTATTTCGATATGTATTGCGTTGAAAAAATTGCAACATATACATTACATATGTATCTTTTAAACGGAAGAACTTTTGTTGTGAATTATTTTATCGTTTGACCAAAAAAAAATCGGAAAAAGGCCTTTTTTTTGACGTTCCAACTAGGTCTGTCCCGTTAAACAGTATTTTATTAATTGACTCCTGGACTGGACATTGCCCTCGAGCTGTTGACGAAGCGAAACCTCGGGATAAAAATATAAAATTAAGAAAAATACCGCAGGGTACAACGGGAAAGATTCAACCTTTGGATGTTTTTGGCTTCAGCATATGGAAAAATTATGTGAAACATTTTTCTGACAATGTCATATTAATGGATTATGATTTAAATTTGCATTTACGAAATAATATAATTAAGCTTCAGTCACTTGTTCACAACCAATTATCATCTCCACGATATGTAAACTTATTTAGGTATTCATGGTTTAAAAGCGGTTATAATGAATGGCGACCGGAGAATTTTGAAAATCCTGTAGATTTTAGTTTTAAAACTTGCAAAGCGCATTGTGATGTACACGGATGTCAAAATATTGCTGTTGTTAGGTGTTCATGGTGTAAAAAATCATTATGTTTCCAACACTTTTTTGACGATTTCCACTATTGTAAAGAATATAATGAATAATTTAATTTGTCAATCAAAAATACATCTGTACAAAATACAGCATATAAAATATAATAAAAACAATGATACAATAATTAGAAATATTAATATGGTAACAATGTGATTGAAAAGAATTTTCATTATCTGCGATGCCTGAATCATATGTTGTAACGATTATTAAGAGTCGCGGTAGCGACTCGAGACAAGTACATTTACAAGCGAGTGCTACAAGACACTTTTACAGGAAGCAGCACGATTCTACCTGTTTTCAAAAATTGTTTCTTTAATATTTATTAAATAACAGCGTTTTGGAGGACTATTCAAGTTCACGTATTTTTTATTTTTTTTTCTTTCGATCGCGACTAATTAGAACCTCGTAGCTTAAAGCGTATTGATAATATTAATTTTTTTTTTAATCGTTGCTCCGAAAAATTGAGCATTTTTTCGCACACATTTTTTATGCTCAACTGTTTTTTGCGTAGTCGCTGTCTAGTGATACTGGTGATATTGGTGAAAATTCTGGTGACATTCGATCGATCGTGCATATGACAGCTCACCAATATTCTTTCTTAATAGTCGTGAGGTTATAAAGATCGCGGTCAATTTGAAATTTTGGTTAGAGTAGCGTTTATAGATAGATAGATAGACGAGTAAAGAGTGACTTTTATTATTATGGATAGAAGAGTGATAGTGGGAAAATAAAGTGTGCTAATAAACTATTGAACAGTGACTAAATAAATAATTTTATTTGTTAAACCGAGCCCCTACAATTTTTTTTCCGAAAGTAAATTCTACAACGGAATCGAAAACGATCCCTTTTCTCTTTTACCATAAAACGTTCCTCGAATGCAATAATAAGGTTTATTTAGAGACCATTCTCTTCGTTTTTTTGATAACGAAGAGAATGGTATATGATAAACTCGTATTCGGTGAATATTTAATATCTTTGTCGTGAGGTTATAAAGATCGCGGTCAGTTTTAACTTTTGATTAAAGTGACGTATATATATATAGAAGAGTAATAGTGCAAAAAAATAAAGTGTCATTTAATAAATAAACGTTTGAACAGTGCCTTAAAAAATAATTGTTTTTATTAACCCTAGCCCAAACAATTCATTTTTCCGAACGTAAACTCTAGATAGGAGTCAAAAACAGTGCCTCTTCTCTTTTACCATAAAATGTCCCTTGCATGCAATAATAAAATTTATTTGGAAACCATTCTCTTCATTTTTTATATAACTGAGAGAATGGTGTATGATACCACCTTACGTTTGAATCATCCTAAGTTTGAATTATATATGGTTTTAAACCACCCTAGAGTGGTAGAGACCTTAAATACATGAAAATACTATTTGCACTTGCAACCCAAAATGGAATTAAGCGATGCGAAATAATTTTGAGCGAAAAGATATTTGATTTGAGAAAAAAAAATTTCATAAGTACTTCACCAATTTTTTTTTTATCTATTGCTCACGAGATATAATTCGTAATCAATAAACATTATAAAAGAAAAACTCGCATAGTACTTCGGCCAAAATTATTTTTTCCAATCAAAATTTAGCTCTCGCAATTTTGTACGTATACTTTTTTGTTTCAAAAGCTCATTTCGTTATGATTACTTATATTTAAAAACTTTTAGTGTATTCTGATGCTATTGGAGTATTTCTTCGGCATCATTTTTTATGGAATATTTTCCGATCTGTTGATCTGTTGGCACGGTGCATGTTTCGGTGCAATATTTTTTGAATTTTTTTTTACTATATTTAAAAAAAAGTCAATTTTTTACTTGTTCGTTGTTCTTTTATGCGTCGTATCTTCTCAGAATGACTGTACGTTTTAAGTAATCTAATAATTTTATAAGTATTGATGGTTAATTAGAAGATTGAATTCATTTGAACATTTCTTAGATTAATATTTCACATTGTATTTTTAGTCCGAATATAGTCGCGATACACCAGCTCGCAATTCGTTCATGTACCCATTTTTAGCTGAAATTATTAAAAAATCGCTTGAGCGACCTCTAAAATTTTTATTCAGGATTCAATTCTTGAGAGAATCACTTTTTGATAAAATGTTACCATATTTTGCTGCAATGCCGAAAAAAATGTCAATTCTTTTGCATCACTCAGATACATACATAATATAGACATGTTTAATTGGCAAGCTATGAATTTCATACCCGAGTACGTACACAATATTGACATGTTTAATTAATAAGCTATGACTTCCATACAAAAAGTCGACAAATCCTAGCCCAAAACAGCATAAATGCTGTGAAAAAAGGTGAGACAAGTACATTTATGCCCCCCAAATAGTCGTTCCAGTTAATCCCCCCCACCACCCAGTGCCAAAATACCATTCCCCACAAAAATTTACAAAATCCCGTCTAAGTCGTTCATGCAAAGATCTCCGCACAAAAATCCTTTCTAAAAACAAACTCATCATACAAAGTTTTATGGGTAACTGCTCTCATTATCTTATCAAATTAAGTCAAATTGTACAGAGGTGATAATTTCATTCTCGTAAATGTTGTACTTTCACAAAAAGTTGATAAATAAATAAAGATCTACTAAAGTATATGTGGCCAAGTACGTGGGATTTTATTATGTTTATAAAATCTCGAATTATGTTCATATGCCATTTCTCTAATTAATGCTTTATTACAGCGAATTATTATCCTATGACTTGGAACTACAAGGGCTTTAAAAAAAATACAGAATTGCATTAGCCTGCGTGAGCTTGAACGCTGCCACACTCTCATTTGTAATATTTGTAGTACAGTTTTATTGGTAACAAATTGATAAAAGTTTACTGTCATACGTAGAGCGGATACGCACAGAGTACTTGTCCGGCCCGAAAATTTTCCATACAATTTGTCACATAAGTCAACATTAATCTACCATACATTTTGGCAATAAGAGTATGGGTCAGTCGGTATCTCGCCACCGTGAGTGCGAGAGAGATAGCTGCAAATTTCGAAAGTGAAATTCTTCGCCACGGTTTCACCGATTACAAAAAGGCCCTGTCAGCGGATTTTTGCCAACGTCCCGCGTCCACTGACAGAGCTTTTTTGTATTCGGTTAAACGGTGTCGAAGAATTTCAATTTCAAAAACTCGAGGTGAGGTTAGGTGACTGATCCATACTCTTAACTAGTAAAATAAGCACAGCTAATTTGGAATCACAATATGCGGATTGTTTTGTATCCCAAATTATCCTCCATTCCTTTAACCAATTGTTATCGATCAATCGATGCTCATGTGGAGCATATCTCACGTTATTACACGGCACGTTTATTCCGGTTTTGTAACACCGGGGGGAAAACTGGAGTTACAGAGCGTCTAAACGGTACTGTACACCCGAAATAAGTAATCCGGTACCACTTACACGCACTTTTACACCGGTTTTTACTACAACAGGTTTCACAAAATGAAATAAGCCTGCCATGTAAAAGCGGTCATCAATTGATTGCATTCCAAGGCGGGTAAGATTCGAATCTGCATCAGGAGATCCGAATGTTCGGAGTGGTTGAAAAATTTGCCGTGAACAAAAAAGCATATTTTTAGCTGACTAGTCGAAAAATTTTCGGGCCGGACAAGTACTCTGTGCGTATCCGCTCTACGTATGACAGTAAACTTTTATCAATTTGTTACCAATAAAACTGTACTACAAATATTACAAATGAGAGTGTGGCAGCGTTCAAGCTCACGCAGGCTAATGCAATTCTGTATTTTTTTTAAAGCCCTTGTAGTTCCAAGTCATAGGATAATAATTCGCTGTAATAAAGCATTAATTAGAGAAATGGCATATGAACATAATTCGAGATTTTATAAACATAATAAAATCCCACGTACTTGGCCACATATACTTTAGTAGATCTTTATTTATTTATCAACTTTTTGTGAAAGTACAACATTTACGAGAATGAAATTATCACCTCTGTACAATTTGACTTAATTTGATAAGATAATGAGAGCAGTTACCCATAAAACTTTGTATGATGAGTTTGTTTTTAGAAAGGATTTTTGTGCGGAGATCTTTGCATGAACGACTTAGACGGGATTTTGTAAATTTTTGTGGGGAATGGTATTTTGGCACTGGGTGGTGGGGGGGATTAACTGGAACGACTATTTGGGGGGCATAAATGTACTTGTCTCACCTTTTTTCACAGCATTTATGCTGTTTTTGGCTAGTTATATATAACGAAGACGAAATCGCAATTTTTTTATTAAAAAAAATTTTTTCAAGGGATTTTTTTTTATGTTGATAACAATCTTTTTAAACAATTTCACGATATGTTCTATATCGAAAAGAATATTTTCTTGCAGATAGATACTTAAAAAAATACGTATCTACAGAAATTAAAGGTATTCGGATGTGAGGGTAGTACACCCTTAAGGATGCATTTTTTCAAAAAATGCAAAAACATGTATCTCTTAACTTTTGAAACTGTTAATTATGCAATTTTTTTCACTTCCATATCGAGCATATTATGTTTGTTATAACGTTTTTTTAATTTTCAACCCCTATAACTTCGGCTTATTCACCCCCTCAGGGCTGAAAAAAATCGAGTAGTCATAACTTTTTATGAAGTATTGAATGCAATTGGTTTGATTTTGCCCCCTTGTCTGCATATATATGGAACTGAACAACCTCCCCTAGGAGACCTCAACTTTAGGGGTGTGTTTCACCCCTTAAATATGAGTTTCCGCAAAAAAAAAAAAAATAAGTATCTCTTAGATTTTAATGTATAATAACATACTCCAAGCGGAACAAAATCGGCGGGGTACACCTGGGAAGGTTTCCTTGTTAGTGGCATCGATGTTGACCGACGAACAAAACTGAGCCGCAGCAATAGAATTTGCTGAGACAGTGCTACGACAGAAGAAAGAAGAAGAAAACAATGGGAGAGTTGCCGGTGGAGACAATAATTAGTCGGCCACCAGGAGAAAGTGCATGATCAAGTGAAATTTAGCAAAGTGACACAGCGAATGGAGTGATACTCAGTGAGTGAGTGTGGGAACGACTAAGTGAACAGGTGAAAGATTAAAGCTTGTGTCAGTCTGCGGCTAGTGACAAGTGAGCAAAAGCTGAAAGGCCTTGAAGGTGAAGAAATCGAACAGCCCTGACGAAATGCGAAAGCGGTTCCGGGGTCGTTACATAACATCAGGAAAAGGGTGGGTGGTTTTTAGTGGGTACAAATCCCACACATTATAGGAGTGCGGACCCTCCTCAGTGTCTTTTTGATGATTTTCCACCATCCCTACGAAAAAATATTATTATTATTATTATTATTATTATTATTATTATTATTATTATTATTATTGTTGTTGTTGTTGTTGTTGTTATTATTATTATTAAATTATTATTCTTTTTGTAAGGATTCAAGGCACTTCTCAAACATTTTATTATAAAATGTTTGAGAAGTGGCCTTGAATCCTTACAAAAAGAATAATAATTTTTGGGGACTGTCGAGGAAAGGGAATTGCATGAAAAAGGTGAAGAAAATTATTCTCTCACTCCGTACTAATAAAAAATAACAAGTATTTAATAGCTGTCGATTTTACAATTAAAATTGTCGTAGAATCGAACAATGGTTTCGCGAACACAATGGCCGCGAATCCGACGCTCTCGCCACGTAGGTCGAGATAAAGGAAATTTCGTACCGTTTAGAAAAGAACGCGAAGTGTCCGATGAAGCGAGCCGGAATTGATACCATATGAACAGAAAACGGATTTTACACACAATACAGGTCATAAAACTTTACCGCGCACAGAATCGCTAATGTTCATTCGAAAGGAACTTGAGGGCTCATTAGAGGCGTGCCGTTAAACGTAAGACTCGTTAGAACACTCGACGAAGACTGATGAGGAAGAAACCGGAAAAGGCGCGAGAGGAGGGGGAAAGTCCAGCTGGCCCCGTGACCGCCGAGTCCAAGCGCGCGGCCGACCGTGCACTGAGGGCCCCACGCGAGAACTCGGGGAATTAAGGGCTTTTCTGAACATTCCCCCCGCCTTCGGCAATCGTAGTTGACGAAGAACTTCCCGGAAGGACGCAGAGTTTCGAAATTGGCCGTTTGAAGGTGGACGTAGAAGTGCGAAGAGTGACGACTCGGGTGAGCCCGTCAGGCCCCGGTTGAAAAGTAACCACTCGTGGGAGCGGCCATTTGGACGGTGGCAATCGTTCGTCCGTGAGAAGAACAAGTGATCCTACTTGGATTTGATTGGACGGATGATGCCATTTCGAAGTGGCAAGGCTGCGTTGAAGATACCCTGTTGACCATTTATTCCAGAAATACTGAAGCTTGGCTTGGATTAGTTGCCAACGAGAGAGGCGAGTTTCGGTAAGACGGAAAAGCGAAGGCTCGGGAACAGTGTTGGGTGCCTCGCCAATGATGAAATGTCTGGGCGTAAGAACTGAGGTGTCCTCTGAATCGTTCGACATTAAGCAAAGCGATCGAGAATTGAGTACCGCCTCGACTTGCGTCAGAAGAGTTGTAAATTCCTCGTACGTAAGTACGGTCTCGCCGATTGCCCTTCGAAGATGGTACTTTGCGGATTTGACGGCCGCTTCCCATTTTCCGCCCATGTGAGGAGCTCCAGGTGGGTTGAACGACCACCTGGTACCGAGATTAGTAAGCGAAGAGACCATGCTAGTGAGCTCGGCGGAACCAGTCTTGAAGAGTGCTCGAAGTTGCGCATCAGCGCCGACGAATTTGGTGCCACAATCGCTATAGAGTGTGTGGCAGATACCTCGGCGTTCAGTGAATCGACGATAGGCGGCGATGAAGGCGTCCGTAGTGTAGTCGGTCACTAGTTCGAGGTGAACGGCTGAAGTTGAGAAGCAAACGAAGACAACGAAGTAGCGCTTGTAAGTCTCAGCATTTCGTCCTCGCCAAGTTTTTATGGTGAAGGGTCCAGCGTAGTCGAGCCTAGTGTGAAGGAAGGCTCGTGAAAGTGTGACTCTTGGTGAGGGAAATTGGCGCATTAATTATTGCGCTTGAAGACCCCGGAATCGTACACAAGTAGTACAGCGCAGAATGAACGAGCGTATTGGGGCTCGACCTCCCAAAATCCAGTACCTTGTTCGAAGGAAACTCATCGTGGTTTGAGTTCCGCCATGAAGAGTCTTGAGGTGCGCGTCGGAGATGAAGAGCGTTGTAAGTGGGGAATGCCGTCGAAGAATTGGAGGATGGAGGATGTTCCTTGTGAGTAAAATGATGACGGTGAGCTCGTCCTTCTTCGTCCAATCGCTTCAACTTTTGGTTACGATTACGGAAAGGTTACCGGATCCAGGAATCCGAGCAAATATTATTGCAGGAATGTGTGACTTGACAGTAAGATTTCCAAATCAAGTGGAACCTAGGACCGGTCACATTTACGGCAGGTTAGTTAAAAATAATGATTCTTACACTAAAAATGCTAAAAAATAAAGTCTAATTTTTTTCTTATTAATCATTGTGACGAATACTATTTAGACTTCGCGACAACAGTGTAAAAGTTCGACGCACCTGCGTAAGAATGTTCTCGAACCTTATAGCGCAAGAAATGATACGAGTCAAGGGCCATGTTTCAGAATTGGCATTGACTTGTGGATTCCGACGAGCAAATCCGCATTGAGGCCAAACAATTTTTCAAAGACTTGTTGAACAGCGGAGACGCACTGTACAATTCCATGCCAGATATTCTCTCGTGACCCACCGATCCTGAATTGAATCTCAAGAAGAATGATCTCCAAGATATTCTCAAGCAAGTATTTTTCTTCGTTTCAGTAAAATTATTGTTTTTCTTGCAACGATTATTTATTTGTAACTAAGATTTTTTTCAACAGATACATCTCTCGCTCCTTCAGTTCAGTGGAAAAGTGAGAAATCGATTACAAACAAATTATACTGAAATCATACTTTTCATTAAGTTATTATTAATTGTTAATGATAATTCCTGCTTTTTTCATCAACGAAAAGGCATACGAAAGAAAGTCGAGACTAAAGCTGCTTGCGTCGAACTCGAGGAGACGATTGAATAATTATTAAAAACAACCGAAGCACTGCACACAAACCTTTGGACGATTGCCAAGCAATGCCTCCGCCGCCAGTACCAAAATTACGAAAACCATCACGTAGACAAAAAACTCGAAGACACAGTAGCGGCGACGAAGAAGACGAAGAGGAAAGAATCAATGGTGATGAAGATGAAAGTGATCCGGAAAACGATGCAGCGAATAGTAATTAATTCAAATTTATAGATGGCGCTTCGCGCCGCGCAACTTTGCGGAAAAAAACTCCTCAGATTTGAATAGTACATAAAATCCCAAACCATATACTATTCAAACCTGATGGGTTTTTTTCTGCTAAAAGCGCCAGAGACGACCCGACTAGACGAAACCCACTACTATTTCCACATGATTATTATACTATTTAAATTTGATCATTATCATACAGTTTTTTTGAGGACGATTCTCGAAAGCACCAGTAGTCCTCAAAAGACTAAAAGAGTCGACCGCGCTAAAGTAATAACTTTTAAAATCCTATATCTCCTAAACTAATTGAAACCCCCTATTACATATGTATATCAAATTACTCGGGAAGATGCGTACAATAACATATTTCAAAACGAATAAAATCGGAGGTGAGTACCGTTTTCTGAAGTTTTACCAACAAAATATTCTGAAATGAATAATCAGATCATTTCTCGACATGTAAAATAAGTTTGATGACTTTCAAATGCATATGAAGTTTTTAAGAATTCTCCGAAAAATGATCTAATTATATATAGAACAATTTTTTTTTTTTTTAAACAATTGATTAATAACCTTTTAGATAATTTTCTTATTGCACATCAATATTCATAGCCTCTTAAGGCGCTCTATCAGTTGCGTGAGTACGAGAGAGAAAACTAAAAAGCAGATACACGTTTTTCTCGCACACGCTTGATATTTCGAGAAAAAGAAAAGTTTCACCTCATTCTTTGACGAAAGGAGAATAACGTGTAGCTTTTTTCTTTTTTGAAATGTCAAGCCCCTCCGAAAAAAAAGTGCAGCAGGATTTTTACCAACCGCACGATTGATAGATCACCTTAAGGCACTCTATCAGTTGCGTGAGTGCGAGAGAGATAACTAAAAAGTAGATACACGTTTTTCTCGGAGACGCTTAACATTTCGAGAAAAGCGAAAGTTACACTTTGTTCTCTGATAGAAGAACATCGTGTAACTTTTCTTTTTCTTGAAATATCAAGTCTCTCCGAAAAAAACGTGCAGCAGGATTTTTAGATCACCTTAAGGTGATCTATCAGTCGTACGATCGGTAAAAATTATCGGCCGATAATTATATAGTTATCTCTCTCGCCCTCACGCAACTGATAGAGCGCCTTAAGGGGATGGGTCAGTCACCGAACCTCACCTCGAATTTTCGAAGTTGAAATTCTTCGATACGGTTAGACCGATTACAAAAAAGCTCTGTCAGCCCACGCAGGACGATAGCAAAAATGGGCTGACAGGGCCTTTTTGTAATCGGTCAAACCGTGTCGAAGAATTTCACTTTCAAAATTTGCAACTATCTCTCTCGCACTCATGGCGGCTCAGTCGGTACGACTCCTAGCCTTAAGGCGATCTATCAGTTGTTTAGTCGGTAAAAATCCTGCTACGCATTTTTCTTAGGCACAAATGAGTTTTCGAGAAAAATAAAAGTGACACGTTGTTCTTGTTTCATCAGAGAATAAAGTGTAACTTTTCTTTTTCTCGAAATATCAAGCATCCCCGAGAAAAATGTGAATCTGCTTTTCAGCTATCTTTCTCGCACTTGCGCAACTGATAGAGCGTCTTAACGGTGGCTGAATTTTTTCAGACTTTCTGTGAACCGCCGAATACTGTAATTTTTATGGAATGAAATTATCGGCATAAATATACGTGCAATTCATCTTTAAAATGAGGATATTTTTTTATTGTTGTCTTTCATTCGACTAATGCATTTTGGTGGGAAATTCAAAAATTTTCGAATCAACGTTCTAAACATCGCGTATCCTCGGGTATGTTGGCTCGCGACGTGCCAACGCGAATGATGGATTATTTTTAATAAACGAAAAGAATTTTTTTTAAGAACTACGTAGGAAATAATGATACAGGAATTGGAAAAAAACATCACGCAGTTTTCATCCATAAAAAATATTATCTTTTTTCAATAATTCAACATAATGCTACTCGCTACGTTTGGTAACTTAAACGGTAAAAAACAATAATGAAAATTTCAGTCCAGTTAAATCGCAAAATTTGTGTTTTTCAACAAAAAAGTAATTGTTGACGACTTTTTCAAATTATTAACATCGTACTTTATCACATTTTTTGCAACTCAAGAAAATATAAACCATTTTTGAATATTCTTTGAATTGTACACTACATCTAAAAGCGTGTTATGGTACATTTGTTAACGTTATTTCGTAGATGGATATACTCAATATACTTATTGGTTAATAAGTCTGTGCATTAATACACACACACACACACGCGCACACGCACACGCACGCGCACACGCACACGCACACGCACACGCACGCACGCACGCACGCACGCACGCACGCACACACACACACACACACACACACACACACACACACACACACACACACACACACACACACACACACACCCACGCACGCACGCACGCACGCACGCACGCACGCACGCACGCACGCACGCACGCACGCACGCACGCACGCACACACACACACACACACACACACACACATTAGGCTGATGCGAAAAAAAATCAATTTTTATTTTCTTGCTCCTACTCGTACTTTCTTTGTATATTAATGGAAAAAAGATTCTATCAAGAAATGAGCTCAATTGATCGATATTTCGAGGTGACTCCCTCGACTTTTGTTAATTTTTTAATTTCTTAACAGTATTTGTCATTTAGAAGCACGACTTTTTTTAGAATTCCCTTGCTTTCATCACTGCTTTTTTTTAGATATTGAGGAAACATATTAGTCATTACTCTCATCAAAATAATTTGACAAGACTAATGACGAGTAGAATTTCAAAGAAAAGAATCTGATATGATACCCTTAAATAAAATTGTTACCAGTAAATAAAAAAAAATAAGTCAATATAGATATGTACCTCGAAAACATTAAGAATTAAGCTCATTAGGTAACCACGGAACTTTTATTTTAGCAATATCTGGAGAAAAAAAAACAGGTGAGTCCGTACGAAAAATAAATTTCGTGAGATTTGAATAAAGTCATTGGAAAACAAAATGAGCAAATAAAAGTTGATAATGACAGCTCCGAAAGTTGAAGAGCTCAGCTCATTTTTAAATACGACCGTTATTTCATCACATCATCAATATTCAAAGAAAGCACGGGTAGGTGCACAAAAATAAAAAATTATGCGTTTGAAAGAAAAGAATAAATAAAAGTTGGATCAGTCACCTATAAAAATAGAGAAATTGAGCTCATGTTTACAGCATTTGTTTTTATCAATATTTAAGGAGGTCGTAGCGGTTCCTTGTGGTCAATTGACCGTATATAATTTTTTTTTTTTTTTAACTGCAAATTAACACTATTATGGTGCATAAATTTTTTTTTTTATACTGTCGTAATAAAACGACAGCAAGCCTGTTCAATGAGATAATATTTTAAGAAATTACATATTTTTAATCACTCAATTGAGCTACTCATCGTCAGCTGTTTACAGCCTATGAATTTTTCAAGCGAAGTCTGGCAACGTTGCATACTCGCACTGTAAACATAACCTCCTTAGCCTCTTTTAGCAGCGGTAAATTTGTTGTCATGGAGAAGGAGAAACACAGTATTCATGCAGAACATGGGAAAGACAAAGGTAGATTTATTTCGGCAAAAAGAAAGTGTTGGCGAGAAAATGTTTTGTCGTCAAGAAAAAAACAGAAAATTGACGAAGCAGGACCATCGATCAATCTTGCATATGTTTTCAAAGGCAGGCTCATCTCTGAGCCGCAGTGCCTCGGAGAAATGTTATGGTGCAAACAATGCAATGTTCCGATTTCCTTGCGAGACACCCAAAGTGAAGAAATCATCGGTCTCGCAGCGATATTCAAAATTCTTTGCAGGAAATGCGATTGTGTTATAGAAGTGCAAAGTTGTAAGAATATAATAAGTGCGTCCGGTCACAAGATTTTCGATGTGAATTTGAAGCTTGCAGTTGGTAAGGAAAATGATCTCTTCTGATAAATAGTAAAAAAAAAAAAAAATTATAAAACATTTTCGTATGAAAATGCAAGGGTATAAATTGTAATCTATCCTCGTACTTGCTATTTTGTAGCTTTATTGGATGCTGGTATCGGAGAGGCACAAATAAATATTATATTGTCTGCACTGAATATTCCAACAATTAGCAAATCGTTATTAAAACGATATGATCGTCTTGTGGGCATTGAGATTGAATCACTTGCTAGAGAAAGTTGTAGAGAGAGTATTAGTCAGGAAAAAAAATTGACTCAGGAAGCCACTGACATATCTCCGTTAAGGGAGCTTTCCAGTGTGAAATTTTCAAAAAATCGATTTTTTTTTTGCTTTATCGAATAGTATACACTCTTCCGAATATTCCCTGAAATTTTCATGCCGAAATTCAGATTATTTCGGTTACTGTACAGCATTTCTTGGAAGAAGGCAACGGAGCGCTACAGCTGCCGCGTCGGCCGTCTGCCCGTGCGACCGTTATTTCTATTGTCTCGTTCCTACCTGCTCGTGTACCTTCCAACGTGAGTCCGGTTCGTCTTTCAGTTCGGTTTCGACATTCAAAATGGATAGATCTACGAAAGAGAAATGTGCGTGGCAGGATAGAAAAGGCTCGAGAAGCGGACATCCGCGAAATGAACGAAAAAGATCCGCGGGTTTCAAGGGAACAAATCGACACGATATCGAAACGGATCTAACGTTTGCGAGCACTTCGGCAGCAAAAATCTTGAAAAAGAGTCCAGAGTTTGAAGTCCGAATCTTTTCGAAGAAGCAGAAGGGATATTGTATGGACCTGGCATCGCTGATTGACCGTAAGTAAACGATTTACCTAAAATTTCCTCACTTGAAACTTTGAACGCGTTTTTCTCGAAACAGCATTTTTCAAAACGGTGTCCAACTTGGAGGGCAGAGTTTTAAAGCTATCGAGTTGAATTTTTTACACAATATTCTTAACGTCATTGTTTATCGTGCTATGGAAGCTTTTTTTTTTTGACATCTTCCTATTTTTTTGTAAAAAAAACTGCCAAAAAAAAATGCTAAAATCGATACTTTTTGTTCAAACCGGCGCCATTTTTGCAAAAAAAATAAAAAAAAAGCCTCCATAGCACGAAAGCCAATTATATACCGATCAATAATCTTTTTGTGTTTTTTGTTTCAGATCAAAATTGTGACCCCCAACGTGGACACCACATCCAAGTGCATTTTCTGCAACAATTGTTTCATCATTTTTATAGATATTAATTAATAAATAAATCGATCTTTAAAAAATTGTTTTGTATTCTTCAATACCCAATTAATATACAAAAAAACCAGACCGATTAGATTATTTTTTCTTTAAAAAAAAAAATCGCAAAAAACAGCGATTTTTCGGGCTGTCACACTGGAAAGCTCCCTTAAATGATGGAGGTCATGGAGAAAGAGAATCTAACGCAAATAGGTAAGCTAATGTTTTTGTTATTTAAACAGTGATTTCAAATATTCAGCCATTTTTCTGAATAATATTCGAGTTTTCATCGTTGAAATGCAACAAAATTCCTTATTTATAAAGAGCCTAAAATTTATTTGAAGTGCTACAATAATTCGACAATCTTTATTTGAAAGGTGAAAACTAAATCTGTGAAAAAAATTGGAACAATTTTAAAAATTCAAATTCCTCCGCATGCAATTTTTTTATTCTTCAGTCGTAGAACCCAAATGCACTACATTATTCTATCATCCTTGCAGTGTATTTTTCCTCTCGGTAATGGTTACCTGGCCTGTTTATAACTTTCCCCGTGGATCCAATTGTCATCTAGCTTTGTTATTTTATTTTATTCTTTCATTGTTTTCTTTGAAATATGAGGAATCCTACGGAAAAGGCGCTTTCTTCGAATTGAGATCCTTGCATCTTGGATATAATTCATTGTGCTTGATTCAGAAAGAATTACTTATGAGCAAAGACTAATAAAAAAATTATTCACAGGATCTCTATTACAGACATAGGGGCTGAACTCGTCCAACGAAAACTGGAAGTTACTGATTCAATTTTTAGTGCTATAAACCTAATTATTCATATATCGGTGGATGATTCAAAATCACCATTATCACCATGAAACATCAGTATCTTCGATGCAATCTACTCGACAAAGACATGGCTGCTGATGTTTTATGTTGGATCAACATATCTGTGATTTTTTGTTGGTATCGAAAATTTCCGTTTATAATTTGGCGAATATTTGAACTAACATTTCAGCGTTTTTGCAAGTGAAGAATATGCCAATAGTAACATCCTGATCGAAGATCTTGAAAATGGAGGTAACATCGATTGCTTGATTGAATCAAGAAGCGATAACAGGTCTTCCATTTCAAGTCGTGTACACAACGTGGGCATAATAGCGAGTTACGACGCTGCATGGCAAACACGTGGTACGGGACGTTCTTACAATAGTTTGACAGGTACGATTTTCCATAAATTTTTTAGTTTGTCATGAAGAATACAAAATCTGCATTTTCGAATGATTTTTTCAGCTCACGGTTCGCTGATTGGCTACTATACTGGCAAAGTATTATCTTACGCAGTTCGTTCTAAGCGCTGTATAAAGTGCGACAAAGGATATCCTAAATCGTCTCACGATTGCCGTAAAAATTTCGATCGAAGCTCAAAAGCTATGGAGCCTGACATGGCAGTAGAGCTTGTTGCCAAAAATCAGCTTTTCGAAAAAGAAAATGTCTACATTTCGGTTCTCATCGGTGATGATGATGCTTCGTCTATTGCAGCTATACGTCAAGAAGTGACATGGACAATTGAAAAGTGGTCCGATATCAATCACGTAAAAAAAAACTTGAGTAACAATCTGTACGCGATTTCAATGCGTAAAAATCTGATTGACTACTTTACTAGGGCATTTACTTATGCTCTGCAACAAAACAAGGATAACGTAGAGCTAACAAAAGCTGCATTACTAAACATTGTCAACCACGCGTACGGTAATCATGAGGTATGCGGCAGTTGGTGTCGGTTTCACGACATGAAGGGAGATAAGACTGATTACATTCACAATGGATTACCGAATGGGAAGCCACTTACTGATCCGGAACTACGTGCTAAATTGGCTGCAATATTCGAAAAGTATGCAAAGAATGCAACTAAATTAGCGCCTTGTGCTTCTTCCCAACTGAACGAGTCATTTAATAGCATCGTGTCCAGCAAGCACCCTAAAAATAAATTCTATGGTGCATCGGAATCAATGCCATTTAGAGTAGCTGCTGCGGTCTGCCAAAAAAACTGCGGAACATCATATATCATCAAAGTGTATGAAAAACTTTGCCTATCGCCTAGTAAAAATACTGAATCGTTTCGATACGCCAAGGATGCAGAACGGGCGGTAAAAGCTAATAAAAGTCTTGACATTACTTTCAAACAGCGGCGACTTTAAAAAAAAAAAACAGATCGGCCCAAAATGCTAGCGCTAAAAAACAAGAGGGAATCATATACGAATCGGAATATGCATTATCGGCAGTAACAGAATTTTCATTCGACCAGCCAGTTCAATTGTTTCGTAAGTTGAATTGTAGTGTATTTATATTTATTATTGCTATTGCATTAGTTATCGTAAATCTTTATGATTATCACTTCAGAAAAAGATAACGTTGATGATGATGCTGATGATGATGATTCAACGTTAATTATATTGGATCTCGAAATTAGTGGACTCAACAAAAATACGACGGAAATTTGTCAGGTAATCACTCTAAACTATTCTTTACGGATAATGCTAACTGTATAAAGTACATGTTGTATACATCTTTTGCAGATTGCGGCACTTCATGGTGAAAATGAGTTCAATGTTTATATGGTCCCAAAAAGTATTGTTCCGAAAGCAACAATTGTAACTGGGTTGCACGTTGAAAACAATGATCTATTTTTACGCAATGTGTTACTTCCTACTCTACCACCTCGAGTTGCATTCGAAAAATTCATGAATTTTCTGCGCTCTGTTGGAAATAGAGTTATTTTGGTAGCTCACAATGGACTCAAGTACATAAAAATCGATACTCCTAATACTAAACATTGATAAAGTATATATTTTGAAACATGTCCGTCATTTGCTATAGATTTGATGCCCCTATTATTTTGCGATATCTCCAAAAGTATGGGTTTCTTGAAGAATTCAAAAGGATTACTCGTGGTTTCTCTGATACTTTACCCATTTTTCGAAATGAGCTGAAGGATCGAGCTAAAGCAAAAAAGAGTTTTTCTTTGACGTCTTTAGCAAATGACTATCTAGGAGAAACAGCAGCTGATGGGGCTCATAATGCTTTGACTGATATAAATATTTTGAAAAAATTAATCGAAATGTTAAGAATCCCAGAAGAACGTTTTCGAAAATCATCTCTTTCCATTGCGAAAATTATTTGGCAACAACAACTGAAAACTCATCAAACTAAATTGAAAGCTTCGCTGAAAAGTCTCGAACCTGAAATTTCGAAGGGAATGATATCAAAAATGGCTCAAGCGGGTATAACTTTGGATTTATTGGAAAAAACTTATATTGATGGAGGTCACGATGCCATACGAATTTTATTGGCGGAGGATGTCTCCGGAAAACCTCGAGTGACAAAAAACTCTTCGATAATTGCAAAAGTTGTTAAAAAAATGGAAAACAGCAAATAAAAGTTCTCTTTTGCAACGACATAATTTATTGATTAATTATTTCCTTATTTATTTCCTTTCCAACTTTATTTCTCATACTTTTCCATGAATTGAATTGATTCAACCCATTCTTTGCCTCGACTAAAACAGTCTCAGGCGCGTACAAGAACTTTCGGTCACTGCAATATACTGTTCAATTCTTTACAAAAACGTTCTCGTTTATCAATGAACTTGTGTACGAGACAACTTAAAATATTATAACCTTGGTTAAAAAGTTTATTTGCACGCCCATGATCGTACATTTGATGTCTTCGACAATATTTTCAGTATAGCCTAACATAGGTTATGTTACTGCTGTTATTAATGTGCAATGTTGCCAGCTCACTATAAGAATTTTTCAGCGCGGACCGATCGAACGACTAATCGAGGTTATTGTAATTTTTCCAACTTTCACTCAAAAATTTGCAAGAACTATTTCGGTAACCCGTTTTTTTTATGGCACGATATCAATCTCTGATTATTGATTTATAACTGAGAATCAAAACTTTATGGCTATCTAATAATTAAATATATGAAATATACGATCGAAATAAAATCCGAAGGGTTACGTCATAAGACACCGGGTTAAAGTTACAAATTTCAGAATTTAATTTCTCACTTGAATTATCGGTAAAGTGTTCCCAATTTTCTTCTGAAAAAAAATAGTGAATTTAATCGACAACATATTTCAAATATAATATTTTGTCTAATATGCGACCTTTCGCTACGACCTCCTTAAATAAAACACGAGCTGGAGCAAGAAAATAAAAAAATAAAAATTTTGCATCAGTATCATACACACACACACACGCACGCGCGTGCACACATGCACACACGCATGATAGGAACAAAATACGTTTTTTATTTGTTTCGTGATAGTCCTACTGGGATTAGGTGATATTGAAGTATTCACGTTTTTTACTTTATTGTGCATCTTGCAATAACGCGAACTAATTGATACCCTTTACACTAACGCTATTGAGAAATAAATATCCTAAAAAATATATTTGTTTTGTTTTCGTTTTTTTTGTTTTCTTTAAAAAAATTCTCTCTCTCTCTTTCTCAACTTTTTCAACTCGCGACATATTTTGCCTATTATTTCAACTTTATGAAGTTTTACCAAGGTAAATCAATCATTGCAACAACAAATTGAAACTGCGTGCACGAGACGGTATAAACAGAACAAAATACGCAATGAATATTTGCTAAAATGAATCATCATCGCTACGATTTTGTTTTGTTCGCCTTAGGGCGGGTTTTTCCAACTTCTAGGCAGCGTTGCCAGATGCTGCGACGCCGCTGTGTTAAAAGATAGCAAATTGGGTGATTTCTGGCAACGCTGCTTCTAGATAAGCCTATCTGGTAGTTAAAGGTCTGCAAATCAATACTTTTAACCACCAGATAAGCTACCTAGAAGTTGAAACAACCCGCCCTTAGTGTCCTAGCGATATGATCGAGATTTTTTTTTGACTATTTTGTAACTTGGTTGTTCGGATACCCGAAATTAATGCCCATATCGTATTTTTATGATTAACAAATTATTCTACCTGCCTCAGACTGTTGGAGAATTTTTTTCTTCTCTTTTTTGTGTCTTTAATCTAATTGTACGAACGTATGTTATCCAATAAGTTGTCCGATGACATCAGCGTTAGACTTCGCTCTTCGTGCATTCCTTTCGCATAATTTATTTGCTGTGATACCTGGAAAATCAAATTGAGTGGTTATTTCCAATTTATTTTGAGTTATCTGAAACTCGATCTGCAATTGTGATTCTGCAAATAAATATGCTTTTATTGCCTCGTTACCAAATCTTTCGTTTTCTGGGACAAATTTCTGAGAATTAAAACTAATAAAATCTTTTAAAGTTATTTTTAATAAGTATTATTCATTTTCTTGGAATTTTTGCTGAGTTAATATGAAATTTTTAACGTCTATTCTTGAATACCAAGAACTGTTAGACAAGATCGTAACGTTTCATACAAGTAGAATCAAAGAAAATAAAAACTTTTGAAGTTCAGTAACTGTTTAGTGGATTTGATTGAAGGGGTACTGCGTCGAACGATCAACGAAATAGTGTTCTTCAAGATTTTCATTAAGGGGTTATATACAGTTGGAAATTTCAGCAAATCGATTTTTTTATGGCATTTTCAGAATGTACATACATTTGAGTACATTCTCTGAAAATTTCAAATTAATCCAGCAAGTAATGTCGGAGTTATATGCTATTTTATGATTAATTTCAAATTTCAAAAAATCGATTTTTTTGTTGCATTTTTGGAGTCTACATATATTCAAATAGATTCTCTGAAATTTTCAAAGCGATACGGCAAGTATTCGTAGAGATACATGCGTACTTGAAAGGACGCTTGGAGCATTACAAAGTAAGCGCGCTCCGAACGGCCCGAGCGGCAGCGGTTGTTGTGGCCCGCGTGCCTGAGGTGACCCTTTTCATTGTTTTTGCATACATGGTATATGCGAGAGCTAAGCGTGGTCATTTCTTATACCGAAGAAAGGAATTTTGTCAGTCGAACCAGCTCTGCCACAGTGTAAAGTCGCGCGTTCAAATTTTACTCCGTTTTCGTAGTTTTGCGAATAAAAATGCCTTACAAGTGTACCAGACAACGGAGACTATCCGACAAGACGCAAATTTCAAGAGGGAAAAAGCGAAAACAATCGTACAATCCAAAAACAGTCGAGGCCGATGAAAGTAGCTTCAGTACATCCGCGAAAAAATTGAAAAATCAGAAGGAGATCTTAGTTCCTCGTGATTCCTCCATTGAATATCGCATTTTCAATTTTATAACGGTCTTCGCAGCGATAAGTGAATACGTCCAGTGTAAAACTTGCAAAGGAAAAGTGCAATTTCAAACGGCTGCACAACGAGGACTCAGTTTTAAAATCGTCATTCTGTGTGATAAGTGCGATCCTCGAGCCATAAACTCTTGTCCATTCATCAAACATTCTTACGCGATAAACAGACGATTTTTATTTGTGATGAGAACTCTCGGAATAGGATTGAAAGGTGCAGCGAAATTTTGTGGATTGATGGACATGCCACCTTTTGTGATGCAAGCTACGTACGATTTGATCGTCAAAAATATTCATTCATGCACGCAAATGGCCACCGAAAAACTTTTCGAAAAAGCTTGTGCTGAAGAAAAAAAAGCGTCTGCTCAAAATCGAGGCGATGGAAACTGTGAAGAATTGACAATATCTGGCGATGGAACCTGGAAAAAACGTGGGTTTACTTCTTTATACGGAGTAACATCACTGATCGGTTATTATACGGGGAAAATTATCGATATCGTCGTGAAAAGTTCGTACTGCAAACAATGCGAGGTTTGGAAAAAAAAATCGACACTGAAGAGTACAACGAATGGTATGACGATCACAAAGATGTTTGTGCTGCGAATCATAACGGTTCTTCAGGAAAAATGGAAGTCGATGCGGTCGTAGAAATGTTCAAGCGTTCAATGGAAAAATTTAACGTCCAATACAAAAATTACATCGGCGACGGTGACTCGAAAACCTACTCGGGGATTTTGAAAGCTGTGCCTTACGGAAACAACGAAGTGGTAAAAAAAGAATGTATTGGACACGTTCAAAAAAGAATGGGTTCACGACTCCGAGACTGTGTCAAAAAAAATACCGAGATGACTGTAAATAAAAGTGGGGAAAAAATGCAAAAAAAAGTACTTGGTGGAAAAGGAAAGCTCACAGCCAAACTGATCGATAAATTGACTGTTTATTATGGCTTGGCAATCAGGAGGCACTGTGATTCCGTTGACAATATGTATAATGCAATATGGGCAACATATTACCATTATTGTTCAACAGATGAAAATCCTCAACACGAAAGATGCCCGGTCGGAACTGAGTCATGGTGTTGTTGGCAGCGAGCGCGAGCTTCGAATAAATTATCGGATTATAAACACGATTATTCTCCATTTCCACAAGATGTTGCTGACGCTCTGTTTCCGATCTACACGGATCTGAGCAATGAAAAGTTGCTTGAAAGATGTGTTGGTGGTTTCACACAAAATAACAACGAAAGCTATAATCAGTTGATTTGGAAAATCACACCGAAAATAATTCCTAGTGGTTCAAAAATAGTGGAAATAGCAGCTCACATGGCAGCCGGCACCTTTAATGAAGGTACGGCATCACTATTATATTATATGAGTGCACTGGGTCTATCGATTGGGCCCAATGCCCATGCCTATGCCGAAAAACAGGATGCAGAGCGCGTCGCGATCTCTATTTTAAGAGCGCATGAGCGCACGCGCGAAGGAAGAATGGTTCGCCGACGACTGCAATTCGACCATTTGGAAGCTGCTGATGATGCAGAGGGAACTTCTTATGGCCCTGGAATAGATGACTCCTTGTAAGTTGTAAAAAAAAATTTTTATCCATGTGTTCACCACTTATGAAACTTTGAACGCGTTTATCTCGAAACGATGTTTTCAAAGTCGGTGAGCACGATTTCTCAAAGATGGCTCAACCGATCGGTCTGCAATTTTAACACAACTTTCTCAGATATATTCTACTGGGATTGGACGAAGGAGTAAGATTTCCGAAAATTATTTCTATTTTTTTTGAACCATTGAACGACCAAAATTCGGTTAAAAATTGAAATTTCGTCTTTGAGGAGCCGTCATTTCATCAAAATTGGAAATTCCAACTATTCCTTCGTCCAATCCCAGCATTTATCTGTCCACTAAACAAATCTCTTTGGTTTTTTAATTTCAGCTGATCCAAACGGGAGATTTCATGCTCACCGCAAGACGCCTTTTTTTAGAGGACCTACAGGAGATCAATCACAGGAGCTATCTGAAGCAATATTTTGTTAAATAAAAAATTGCGATAAAGAGTTAAAAGATGACACTCCATTTACTTCCTTATGCTTTTCCTCGTCAAATGAAATCCCTATCCGGAAAAAATTCGTAAAAAAACGAGTTTTTTTGGCCTTCCAACTGTATATAACCCCTTAAGGTCTATTGAAAAATATGCAACAAAATATCGGTTATATATTATCAATTGATCCTTTGGTTGTAAAAAAGCAACACGATACAATATTCGATATACGATAGTCCAAATTTGCTTAACCAGTTAACTGGTAAGCGCCTGAGCTGCTTTCCGTGCCAATACTGGTAAGATCGAGTACAGGTCAAAAATCGGTGAAAGTATTTTTGACGTTGCCGATTTCGAATCTGGAATCGAATTTCCGATATCCCCAACCAAAAAGATAAAAATAATTTTTTTTAAGGTGGAACGCCACTGTGACGGGTCATAAATTGTCAACTTTTCGGAATTTGTTTTCAAAGATATAATTCATTATTTAAGAATCGAGTAAAGGATAGTTTATTGAGTAACTATTTGAATACCAATTTTGATCGAAAAATATAAAAAATTTACAACGTTTTAAGCTGCAATGTGACGATAAAAAAAATTCCTCTTTATGACTCATCAAAATTTTGATGAAGGGTTATCTGATAATAAAAAATTAAAAAATTTTAATATCTATATGAATGTAGTTAACGTCGTTGCATATGGCCGTTTTTTTTGGATTTATTTCACGATATGGCAGCGGTTTGAAGTTTTGTTTCTTCATTTCTTTTTCGAAAAATAAGGTCTAAAATACCTTTTTTAAGGGATCCTAAAAAATAATAATGATCAAAATTTTCAAAATCTGGGACATGGTCGAAAAAAATCGTTTCGAGGAAAACGCGTTTCAATTTTTCGTTGCTTTTTTCTTGATATAAAATAGACTATTAACTCAAATATAAATACTTAATCCTCCAACGCTAACGATGGGTCATTCGTGTCCGGGCAAAAATTTTCTGTTACATTTTCTCGTAGACCCTTGTAGGTGAAAATTTGGAACCGGGGGGGGGGGGGGGGGTTTAGGGAGGGGGTAACCCGCGGGCCAAGTCTCGGAATTTTCTCTCATTCTGTTTGTGACCAGCGAACTGGTGAAGTCGACGGCGGACACGAACGACCCATCGTTAGCTTCGACGTAAGTAAAAATGACTTTTCTTCTTGTGTTTTCGTGAAAAATACGTTCATTTAATTAAACAAAGTGTATCTACATTGGTCTCGGATTTTTTTTTTTTTTTTTTAGCAAAATGGCGACACGAAACCCCAGCGAGGTTATGTATGCGCTCCGGCGTTGAAAAAGTGTCGACTATTTCGATGGAGAAGCCTTAGAAAAGGAAGATAGTATCGAGGATGAAGAAGTCGCGGGTACAGATCAAGAATGCGACAATTTTGAAAGTAATAGCGAAGATTCGCATTCTGAATCGGAAACGGAGCAGCGAGCTGAAGAACCGGGCGAAACACAGGCAACGAGTTTATATTCGTGGAAAAAGTGGCTATAAATGGTCGAAAAATGCACCGGAAAATCGAGGAAGAAGGTCTACACCACTGGTAGTTCATTTTCCCACTCCAACTGTGAACGCCATGACCATTCGGAGCACGATCGACGCCTGGAGTTTATTATTCAAGGACGAAATAGTCAACATCATCATTACTCACACCAGCGAAGAAATACGAAATTACCTGAGTACGAGGGACGATGATGAGGATATTGCGACCTACCAGGAAACGGATATAATAGAAGTGAAAGCATTTATTGGACTATTCTATTTTGCGGGCTTACAACACCAAGCCAAAATGTCTCTCGTTGAGATGTGGTCGTTGGAATTCGGTACCTCATTTTTCGCAACCGTCATGAGTTGCGAGCGTTTCAAATTCATTGCCTGCGTTATACGCTTTGAAGATAAGCAAACTAGAGCCGAGAGAAGGGAGACTGATTTATTTGCTCCAATTAGGGAGATCTGGGACTTATTCATCGAAAAGTGCCGAATCAATTATTCTCCTTCGAATAATTTAACAACTGACAAACAGCTACTCGGTTTTCGCGGTAATTACGGTGCTCGCGTGTATATAAAGTTAAAACCCGCACATTACGGTATAAAAATAATGTCCATGAACGATGCCAAAACATCATATATGCATAACGCTATTCCGTATGCAGGAAAAGCCACACCGAAAAAGAATGAAAAAGTACCTGAATATTACGTTCACGTTTTGACCGAGCCAATCCACCACACAAATCGAATTATTACATTCGATAATTGGTTCACAACAGTGAACATTTGTGAAAAATTACATAACGAATATGGTCTCGATGTGGTTGGAACGATCCGGAAAAATAAACGGGAAATTCTGGTAACGTTCGTTAGACCAACAGCGCCCGGATACACTCGTTACGCGTATCAAAATCGCAAAGGCCTCACTCTCGTTTCTTTTTGTCCAAAAAGGAATAAAGCAGTACTTCTACTACCGACTGTTCACCGAAAAGGTATTGCTGGACAATCGGGTAAGCCCGAAATAATTGAATTTTATAATACAACGAAAGGAGGAGTCGATGTCTTTGATAAAATGATGTCCGCGTACACCACTGTCCGGACAACAAAAAGATGGCCGATGCAAGTATTTTTTGGTATACTCGATCAAGCGGGAATAAACGCAATCGTTTTACATAATCTAATATCGGGAAATAATAATATGACGAGAATTGAATTCATAAAAAACTTAGTATTGAAATTAGTACACCCGCAATTGAAACGGCGAACGGCTAATCCAAAGCTATCGCGACATTTACGCGTATCCTTGTCTGTAATATTAGGTCACTCGGAAAATGAGCCTCAGGGGAGCGACAGACTACCAAAACGAAAAAGGTGTTTTTTGTCCGGCTTCAAAAGATAAAAAAACACAATTTTGTTATATAGGGTGCGGAAAACCCATATGCGAGGAGCATCGAATGGTTGTTTGCTTAGACTGCAAATAAAAAAATTAAAATAAAAGTATATATTTCTATAATTTTATATACAAAATTCATTTGTTAATAAAAATTTAATAAATATTATAAGAAAATACCATTTCATACACGAAAAAGTTTTTCCGAATATCCTTTCCTTCATTTAACGGACAACACCACTGTGACGGCTTCAAAAAATCGATTTTTTGAAAACCATTTTAAAAAATCTAAAATACTTTTAAGATTGAAATGCCGTTGGACCCAGGTCGAAAAAATAATTATTTTCGTAGATATTGAATATTTTGTGGAGTGGTGCAGCGGTCCGCGACGCTCGGGGTCCCAACTTTGAACGCGTTTTTCACAAAACCACTTTTTTGAGTGCGGCACGCAGCAGAACTCGAGCAATTTTTATCCGATCGACTTCAAATTTTTAATGTATCAATAAAAGTAGATTATCTAGAGAAGTACATAAGATTTTTTCGATATCTCAATAATTATAAAAGTTATAGCCTATTTTCGACGAGAAATTGTGCTCAAAAATCATTCTATAATTTCAAAGGCGTGCCTATTTTGTAAAAATCAATATTTTTCCAAATCCCTATGTACTTCTCTTCAAAATATCATATTATTAACGAAAACACTCGGTATTTTTTTTTCAGATCGACGTTGAAAAGAGTTCTGCTACGTGCCGCGAACCACTGCGGAGATGACGCGAGAGCTTCCCCAGCGCCACCATGCGGCGTGAAAAATGTGAAAAAAATGTTTTTTGATACATTAATAAACAAGGAACAAAACCCAAAAAATTTTTTTCGAATATCTCTTTTTTTCCCACAAAAAAAAATTCTTGAAAAATGTGAAAAAAATAGGGGGTCACAGTGGTGTTGTCCGTTTTAAACACATATACGGAGGTCAGGAAAAAGGCATTTTTCAGGATGAAAAGTAAGGGTCTGATTTCAACCCTCGAAATTTCTCATATTTTTTTCCTAAAAGGTTGTCATTTGAATGAAAAAATGGCGTTGGATTTTTCAATTTATTTGAAAAATCATAGGAGATATGATTTTTTAAACATTGTCGTGAAAAATGCCTGCACGTCTCCAAATTTTGCATGAAATTGTTATTAAATTTTTTTTTTCGGATGGGACAAATTATGATTTTTATGATATTTAGTTAAGGGTCCAAAGAAGGCCCATAAGTTTTTTTAGATTTTTTCAAAAGTTTAAAAATTGTGAAATAAGTGAAAGACACGAACGACCCATCGTTAGCTTTAACGGTTGCCGAAAAGATCGTTAGCTAACGAAGGTTAAAATCGAGCAATTTTTTACATTTTGGTCCGCCATATTAGATCCCCCATTTTTTAATTTCAAAATTTCGAGTTCACATTCAGATTCAACGACCTAAAAAACCTACGGATACCGAGATTCATTCAAATCCAAAAAAAATTATAGGAATTATTTAATGCGCGCATAAATGCGTCAATGCCGGTTTTGGTATGGAAATTTTCTGCGCGCATATGCGTTGTATGCCAGGAAGTTGAGGAGATAATCGATGAAAATCTTTGAGAATGGGATAAGGAGCTGAAAAAGACCATAGTAGAAGCGGAGAAGGAAAATGGATCCAAGCACATAATTATTAGACGTAGGAATTGAAAGGAAAAAAGAGCTAGATATTCAAAAGGACGGGAAGAACATTGATAAGTCAAGCTACTGCACCCATTATAAGATGGTTAAAGAGAATACAGAGAGGGAAGGTTACGGGGACAACAAAGAAATCAGTGAGGTCTTTGAGAAAAACATGGACACGGGCAAAGTGTATGAAAAGTTAACAGCCTAAGATAAAGCAGTCGAGAACCGCAGGGATAGAAACAGGAACTCATATTATTGTTAACACGGTGAACTATTAAATTAAAAAATTAAAATTGCAATGTATGCGAGAGATTGGGAGGGTACAATTCCGAAAGGCGGTACGCTGGAATAAAAACTATCTATCTGAGTTACATCAGCCGCAAAAAAAAAACAGACTTGCCGTCGTTTCATTTTTTTAAATGAACAAAATATAAAATTTTCTAAACAAAATATCAAAAAAGTGGCTAGATAGTCTGTAAAGAAAAAGATTTCAAAATTTCGTTAAGGGGCCAGTCCACTTTGAAAATTTCAAAAAATCGATTTTTTTTACTGTTTTCGAAAGTACATACATTCAGAAATATTGTGTCAAAATTTTATGAAAATCCGAGCTCTCTAAGTATTTTTTTTTTTTTACCTGAACGTCAGGATCTCATTTCGTCTACCCGAGCGTATAGCGCGCGTATAGCGCATATGAGCAAATTGGAGTGTGTTTTACATGGGGCCAAACGCGTTTTCAAACGTGTAAATGAAACAAGAAAATCTTTTATCCAGAAGAAAAAAGCTCTAAAGGAAGCAGAAGAGGAAAAAATCGCATCGAAAAACGTTACACCGAAAAAGCCGCATCGAAAAAAACTGTAGTTGTGAAGAAAAAAAACGGCTACCGTAAAAAAGTGTCAAAAGCAAAAACACAAACTTTGACCATCAAGTTGATGAAACAGTTGTCTGAAAATTACGACTTAGCTATTCGAAGGAATTTGAATTCTATTGAAGGTATGCGCAAAGAAATATGGGCAGGGTATTACCACAAAATTTCGACCGATGTCAAGCCGCAACATCACAACTGCTCGATAGAATGGTGCAAGTACTTCAAAGCTAAGGTACTTCAGCAACATTACAAACATCCTCCTGCTCTTTCTGAGGAAGTACAGAAAGTTTTAAAACCTATTTACGAGGATCTCACCAAAACAGAACTGCTCGAAAGGTGTTTAGGTGGTCATACGCAAAACAATAATGAAAGTTTTAACAACTGCGTATGGAATATGGCACCTAAACACATGTTCAATGGCAAAAAAATCGTAGACATTGCCTGCAAAGTTTCCGCGTGTGTCTTTAATGAAGGATTTCGTCCAGTGCTTAAAATAATGGAAATAATGGGCGTCAAACTCGGCCCGATCGCCATCGGATTCGCCGACAATCGCGATGACGAGCGTGTTTGCTCTGCAAACCGCCGCAGTTTTAAGTACTCAAAAGAGACCAGAACCAAACGAAAGCAAGCAAGACTTGAAGAAATCGACGATGATGAGCAATTAGAAGGGATTTTGTACGGTGCAGGAATTGCTGATTGAGATTAGGTAAGAGTTTTTCATAATATAAACTTCAAACGCGTTTTTCTCGAAACAACGTTTTCAAAATCTAGCTCCATCGTATCTCTAAAACTAATAAACCGGTTCTCTTGAAATTTGAACCACATATTGTAAACATGATTCGCAATAAGATGACCCTCGATGGTTTAAAAATTTTGATTTTTACTCTTTTTTTTGTGAAAAACTGCGAAGAAAACGCGTTTTTTTTACTTTTTTCGTTTTTTATCTGCCATTTTTTTATTTTTTGATAAAACTTTATATCAGAGGGTCATTTTGTAGCTGGTGCCATACTGAATCTAATGGACTATGATTTTTTTGTTTCAGACGAGCCGTTGCCGAGTTGTGATGGAGCTACCTAGATCACCTATTTTTGAGGCGTTACGTTAAACTATAGTTTTTGTACTTAAAAATGAATAAAAATGAATTAAATTTTTCTTTTTTATGTATTTCAAGACATTATTTGTCAAGCCCAACAACTTTTATATTCATATCTTTCATAAAATCCTCAAAAAGAAATCGCGAAAATAGCCTTTTTTCGTGGCTCCAAAGTGGACTGGCCCCGTAAAACAAAAAAGCAATAAAAAAAAATATTGAAAACTCTCGAGTTACTTCGGCGCAAATGCGAGTTACAAAAAAAACGCGTTGACTGCGCACCACGAGGCGCAGTTACATTTATCGCTATAAATGTAACTGCGCCTCGTGCCGTTGACTTCGGGTTGAATCTTGGCCTGAAAAGTTTTTTTTCTTTCTTTTTTTATTTTTATTTCAAGTGCTAATCGTATATAACCCTTTGAAATGTTTATCAACACATCAGGAAGGTTAAATGAACAGTCTTACAAATTGTTATTGGCTTTGCACTATTTAACGATAAGTGCAATACGTCTATAAAAAAATTAAGCAAAAAAGCGTGAATTATGGCTTACCCATTTAGCAACATCTTCATTATCACAACGAACTTTTGGTCTTCTCAAAAGTTCCGTTCCGTCAACGTGAAGAGCTGTTGTCATATCAGTTCTGGATGTCAGTTCGATATAATGCAAAGTCGTGCCATCGCTCTCGATTTTATGAATGGGCTGACAATGCAATAAATCAGCAAGACTGACTTCCATTACAACACTTTTAGTTCCTCCTGATATGACACGAACCCGTATATTCGAGACCAAAACGCGAAGATTTTCCGTCCCACTGCAAAGACACTCGTATGCCACAAATAATTCGGAATAGTCGCGTTCGTTAATGATGTACAAAAATTCTTGGCCCTCGGCTTGTTGCGAATTGTAAGGTGGCAAGAGGCCCGCGGGTCCACTCGCTACACGGGGCAACCTGTCTCGTTTTGGTATTGTACGATGAGCGCTAAATTTCGAACAAGTATTTTTTTTTCTTTTTAATATTTTTTTCTCATGCGGGATTCAATTAATTAACTAAAGCACATAAAAAATTAAGCCAATTTTTAGATTTTCACAGTTTTTCATTTAAATCTATTAAGCATTGATTTTATTCATTTTCTTGTACGAATAACGAATAAACTATTTTTACCTTCTACTTGTTTCTCGAACTGCCGTTGCTGTTTCAGTCGCGAGATCCAAAACGCCTACAACTGGTTTAGTTATTGTTCCCACAACGCCTTTTCCAAAACCGGCAAAAAAACCCTGAACAAAATTGTTTTTCTTTTGAATTTCATCCTCGGAATTTGATTGTTGTCTTTTAAAAATCCTGCAATCTCTGGACTGAAAAATTCTAGTAATTTTTATGAATTAAGTAGAAACAGGGCAACTTATTGAATGTGAATAATTTGAACATGAAAATAAAATAAAAAAATGAATAATAATTCGAATAACCAATAATTACATTTTTCGAAATTGTGGGATTCGCTTGAAAGAATATTCAATAATATTATATGGCAAAATAAGTATTTTAAATAGTAAGTTTAAGTAAACAAATGATAAATTCATCGTAAATAATTCTTATTACCGGAAAACCTTCATTGGCAGCTCCGTCATACGTTTGTTTGAAAATACTTGTCATTCCACCCAACAATCCAAATCCAAGTCCTTTTAAGCCAGCGACCAAATGATCGCTGCTTCCGGCGTTATTGGTGCGTATTTTTTGTCTCGCTTCTTCGTGTCGTTCGTCCATAATGACACGCCCAAGTCCATCCGACAAAGATTCCGTTACTTTTGCAGCCGAATTCGATAAGCCGTGAGTTACATTTTTTACCAATGTCTTAACACTCCCTTCGTAAATTAATCCTGAAACACCCTCGGACACGTCGTTCACAAACCCCAGAGGATTGCCCAAAAAGTCTACCGAGCCTAGTATCACAGCTGCCTGCCATTTTAATTCCTGTGTAAACATTTCGTGTGATCGTTGAAAATATATTTTTTGTTGCATAATTATACAGCAATGAAAGCCTTGATATTTCTAAAAGCAAATAAATAGAAATGTTATTTATGACGTCGTTTGAACGCAACAAAAAATCGCTCTTTGCACTTTTCCACATTCGGTCGTAAAAGAAAGATTGACCAATTTTTGCAGCTAAAAATTGCATATCAATTTTTGGGCAATATTGAAAGAAATGGAAAAGAAATGTTGTCGTATTGATGCGAACTTGAAAAGAATCGTGTTGAAACACTACATTTTTACAAACTTACGTCTTTGTAGTGTCTAATGATAGAATGAATAAGAAATTGGCTGCTTTCGAAGGGATGCTTCTTGATGAATGGTTCCAATTCTATCGTCGCATCTTCGAATTTTATCAGAGTTAGTCCTAATTTTCGTTTAATCGACTGAAGATGAGGTGGCAATTTTGTGGTCGTAAGAACGCTCAATTTAACCTGCAATTTGTTCCGACGTTAGGCCGTAGAATTTACTGTGTAGACAATAACACAAATATCAAAAATCCCCTCTTGCTTTTTTGCTATTTGATATCACTTCTTTTTTCTATAGTATTTTCATATATTTCACTTTATATAGACTCCAATAGAGTCTGTATATAACAAAAAACTTACAACGTGTTTGCATCATTACATCATCGATTTATTTCAATGTCAGGAATCAGTACTGCTCACACTGCTAATTCGACATAAGAGAATGAGACAGATTTTCTACCATAAATTCATTGTTACTGAGGTTGTTTAAATACAGGAGCGTTTCGTTTCTCTGATAAGAAAAAAAGTTATAATGTTTTCAAAAGAGTTAACTACAGACTCGAAGTATTTTCGAAATGTTAGTAATTCGTTGATAGATTATTATTCGATTATAGCTTGGCAGGAAGGTGTTATAGAAGAGACTTCAAGTACCAGTTTTTCCCCAAGGCAAAAACTCAGAAAATTAAATACTTTATCATTAGTTTTCAATTTGTGTATTAGAATAAGGCATTCAGGGGCGAAATGGCAGCGAGAATATTAGCAATTTCGGTCTAAGCTATAAATAGATAATTATATTTAACTTTACTGTCAGGAGCCTCAGAATTATTATTTTTTCAAAGATGAAATGATGCAAGAATATGATGCATCATCCTTGACTTACAAATTGTTTTATAAAACAGAAAAAAATTAGATTAAAAAAAAATTCGGCCGAAGTACTTGACGAATGTTTTTTCACTTAATTTACATAATGTATCGGTCACGGTGACAACCACGCCAAGTACTTCGGCCGAAATTCTTTTTCATCTAATTTTTTTTCGTTTGCAATTTTTTTTTTGCTTCGGACTCTTATTTATACAGAGTTTTTATTTTCATTTTGGTTGGTAAAACAACTGCATTTTCGAACTTGATTCTTTTCTCTATCAACATTCAACATTATTAGAAGATTTTATGTCACACGATAAAGCCTCCCGTACTCGGCCACATATATTTTAGTATAGCTCAATTTATTTTATAACTTTTTGCGAAACCCAACCTTAGCTTTTCGCGAGGATTAACTCATTTTGTTTTGTGTGATTTGAATTTATTTGATACATTTTTTGAGAGTGGTCACTTTTCTTACTTTTTGATAGGATTTGATTTTCTCAGGGATTTTTGCGAGAAAAGGTTTTTGCAGTGTATGTATTGTTACGTCCTCGGGTTTAACCCATAAAATCAAATTTTATCTTTTTCTCAACTTATAAGAAGTAACGTAAAAAGGTCACGGGACCCGATAAGCATATTTCGTAATAATAACAAAACCCTAGAATTAGTCTCAATTTAGCGTTACTCGCGTAATTTTACGTTCAGTTTTTGGTTTACTCGCGGTAGCGGGGGAGTTTTGAGCCGGCCGGTATAAATTTTCATATTCAAAACAGTATTTGCAACGTCCCGTAGCAGACTTTGCAACTCTGTGCTACAGTCTCCCTAGATATCTGATTACATCGGACCACCGAATGCCGAAAGGCAACGCAGTTTTCTTATCGCCATCCGGTGTCGAATGAAGCGTCTGCCCAGACTGGAGCGTCGCGCGTGGAGCTCCAGTGACATTTCTTGCACTATCAGCATCCGGTCTGCGTGCACGGTCGGCCTAAAGACCCTAGATACCGTGGGATAATCCGCTAAGAAAAGTAAGGACCCCCTCCACTTTGGAGCCGAAGGAGTCGAGAAATGTAAAACAATTAGTCAGTCTTCGATCTTCACTCGCCCGTCGCATTTGATTACTCGTCAAATATATTCTTTTCCGAGCACTTCCGAGTTAGTAATTTTTCTCTAACCATTTTTCGCGTCGGACATAGTCAGAACTCGCGAGCATATCCGGGAAACGTGTGTGTTTGAGGATCGGTACCGACTCAAAGACTCTTCTTATTACCTATTTTATATTTTTGTGTTAACCCATTAACTCCGAGGTGATAAGAATTTTTACTAACTTTTCAACGTGTTTATTTATTATGTTATCGGACCAAAAAAATAATGCAATACCTCTATTCCTACGCGGAATTCGATGCTCTTTCAGAATCTGAGCTCAAAATTTCGATTAGACACCGAGAAAAAAAAATATGGCCGATTTAAATGTGAAAAACGTGAAAATTTTAGAAAAAAAATTTTTTTCGCATTTTTTTTCACAATGACACCGCAAAGCTATCAACTTTTTACAATGATCAGAGGTGATCATGGCACTCGAACATTAAGAGGAATTTTTTTCAGAAAAATTCATCGACGCGTTTTTTCAAAATGGCGGCGAGAATGAAAAAATTTTATAAAAATCTTAATCTATCGGTTTCTTCAAAACTATAAACTTGAGAAAAAAATTTCTAAGAACAAAAATGGCTTAAAATTAGTCGAAGAATACTCTTAAATTTTTTCAGAATTTTTGAAAACAATTTTTAATTTTCGAAAATATCAAAAAATCCAATTTTTCAAAAATACCTGAAAAATTTTTAGAAAAATTTCCTTCAAGTGTTCCTTGACTACTTCTTTTCTGATTCTGTGCATATACATTGTTTTTTTCTACTCTTAGCATTACCCAGAGACAACGGCGTGGACGTGGTAGAACTTTGTCTCCTTTGGGGTGCTTTTTTTTCGTGAGTCCCCTTGCCTCTCACGTTTCGGGGTGCTTTTTTTTCGTGAGTCCCCTTGCCTCTCACGTTTCGGGATGCTTTTTTTCGTGAGTCCCCTTGCCTCTCACGTTTCGGGGTGCTTTTTTTCGTGAGTCCCCTTGCCTCTCACGTTTCGGGGTGCTTTTTTTCGTGAGTCCCCTTGCCTCTCACGTTTCGGGGTGCTTTTTTTTCGTGAGTCCCCTTGCCTCTCACGTTTCGGGGTGCTTTTTTTCGTGAGTCCCCTTGCCTCTCACGTTTCGGGGTGCTTTTTTTCGTGAGTCCCCTTGCCTCTCACGTTTCGGGATGCTTTTTTTCGTGAGTCCCCTTGCCTCTCACGTTTCGGGGTGCTTTTTTTTCGTGAGTCCCCTTGCCTCTCACGTTTCGGGGTGCTTTTTTTCGTGAGTCCCCTTGCCTCTCACGTTTCGGGGTGCTTTTTTTCGTGAGTCCCCTTGCCTCTCACGTTTCGGGGTGCTTTTTTCGTGAGTCCCCTTGCCTCTCACGTTTCGGGGTGCTTTTTTCGTGAGTCCCCTTGCCTCTCACGTTTCGGGGTGCTTTTTTTTCGTGAGTCCCCTTGCCTCTCACGTTTCGGGGTGCTTTTTTCGTGAGCCCCTTGCCTCTCACGTTTCGGGGTGCTTTTTTCGTGAGTCCCCTTGCCTCTCACGTTTCGGGGTGCTTTTTTTCGTGAGTCCCCTTGCCTCTCACGTTTCGGGGTGCTTTTTTTCGTGAGTCTTCTTGTTTTTCATTTTAACATTTCTTTTATCAGTGCTTTTTTGCCCAACAATTATTGCATACATATAGATTGCATTTTTCACAATAGATCCTTGTTCTTATTGGACATTTTTCATTTGAACAATTTTTTAATTTGTCCCTATTAGATCGTGTATGAAGTGTTTTACTTGTTTGACCTTTTTGAATATAATATTTAGCAATTGAAGTAGTTAACTCTTTTATTCCACTTTTTTTCTTTCCATCACGTGTAGCATTGAAAATTACGTGGGCATTTGTAATGGATGCCTGTATAAATCTTATAAAAACGACCCATGTCCATTTTTTGGAACGTATACTTGGAAGTATATTATTGCAGTGTCCATCATGCACGTCAACACCACCCATAAATTTGTTGTACAAATGAAAAGCTTGCGGAAAAGGTATATCAGTTTTGGATCGAGCTTCTGAACTATATATTCTCGAAGTTGATAGTGGACTTACACCTGCAGCAGTTGAAGCTATTGAAACGGGCTTCGAATCCATAATAGTGATGAAATTTATGCCACTATTTCGATCATGTTTTACAATATAAGTACCTTGTGGAGCTTTCTTTTCAAGTATATTCTTTTCTTTGACTCGATTGTCTCTGATAGTGCCAGTGCATTTCAAACGTAATTTTTGCAAGTGTAAAATTAAATCCATATTTGTAAAAAAATTATCAAAGTACAAATGAAATGCAGGGATTTTATTATAATTTATTAGCCGAAAAAAAGGTTCTAATAAATGCAATACTATACGAGTACCTAAAGCACATTTTACTAATTTGTTTCCGGTTTGGGAATTTTTACCGCAATATAGATCTAAATTTAGTAGATAGCCGTCTGAAGTGCATAAACCCCAAAATTTCAAACCAAACCTTATTGGTTTCCCTCGAATAAATTGTTTCAAAACAGTTTTTGCATAAGACTTGGCCATCATTTCATCAATAGATATAGAAGTTTTCCATATTCCGAACTTTAGGAGGTTGTTTTGGAAAAGTTTCAACATCGAACGAACCCGCCACCCTCTATCGTTTGGATCCTTGTCTTCAGCTTTTGAATATTTTATTTTAGACTTGATTTCTTCAAACTTATCGCGAGTCATTGCAGAAGAAACAATTTCACTAGATAAGAATGGATCAGATGACCAATAATCTCTCTGAGACTTTCTTTTATTGAATGAACTGAAAATAACTATACCTATAAAAGTGTCAAGATCTTGTAATTTCAGATCATAATTATTCTCTTTAGACGCATCAATTATATATTGTTTCATTTCGGCGGAAAAAAAGGTTTCAAACAATTGGAAAGGCTCGCACGCCTGTATATTCTTTTTTGTAGCTTCAGATAATAATATTGTTTCTTCACAAGTATTTGGATATGATTTCTCGCCATCGATCCAAATGAATTCGTGATTTTTTTCAAGTTTATTTAAGTTTTCAGAATAAGTAGCACAAGCTTTTTTATAAGTAATATTTGGTATTGTGAATTCATGTTCAGAATCTGAATCAGATATCGAATCACAATCGGAATCAGAATCATCGGAGCCTGAATTGTCTGCATTCGGAATCAAAATGTTTTCGTCGGAATCACTATCCGAATAATCTGGTTCATACTCTGCATGCAATGAAGCAGAAGATTTTGAACGTTTTCGTGACATAACAAATGTATTGAAAAAGTGAAAACTAATATTTTTTTTATATGCTTTACCTATAATTCATGTAAAAATTGTATACAACATATGTGTCCATGCATAAGTGAAAGGATATACGAGTTTGTTCGTGAATTTTGTAGTGGTAGATAGAAACAAAATTTTATGTACCATTCAAGAAATTTTTTTTTCTCTAAACCTATAGACTTTACGAAAGAATTTTTGACAACAAAAAAGTCTTAAAATTAGTCAAGGAACACTCTCAAATTTTTCCAAAAATTTTTCAGGTATTTTTGAAAAATTGGATTTTTTGAAATTTTCGAAAATTAAAAATTGTTTTCAAAAATTCTGAAAAAATTTAAGAGTATTCTTCGACTAATTTTAAGCCATTTTTGTTCTTAGAAATTTTTCTCTCAAGTTTATAGTTTTGAAGAAACCGATAGATTAAGATTTTTATAAAATTTTTTCATTCTCGCCGCCATTTTGAAAAAACGCGTCGATGAATTTTTCTGAAAAAAATTCCTCTTAATGTTCGAGTGCCATGATCACCTCTGATCATTGTAAAAAGTTGATAGCTTTGCGGTATCATTGTGAAAAAAAATGCGAAAAAAATTTTTTTTCGAAAATTTTCAAGTTTTTCACGTTTAAATCGGCCATATTGTTTTTTCTCGGTGTCTAATCGAAATTTTGAGCTCAGATTCTGAAAGAGCATCGAATTCCGCGTAGGAATAGAGGTATTGCATTATTTTTTTGGTCCGATAACATAATAAATAAACACGTTGAAAAGTTAGTAAAAATTCTGATCACCTCGGCGTTAATGGGTTAAAATCCGAGCAACTTTTGTATCGTGGTCGCGTTCATCAAAAACGATTTTTCAAACTTCTAAGAAATAATTCGTGTCGAGAATCTTCGGTATTTTCGCAGCTCATCGACGCGCGATTGTGATCATCGTTCCGACGGGTCCCGAGGTGCGCGTCGTTCGAGAATCGTTTCATTCATTTCCGAAATTATTAGTCACAAGTAAGATATTCCGTTAATCGTCAACAATTTCGAATCGAAATCGCAGACTTGAGTTCATTTTGATAATTCGAAATCTAACCAAGTCTATTCCAACAATCCGAACTAGAAATCCGGAGCTTGAATTTATTTCGTTAAATCGAAATTTAAATTCGAAGTCCGCGTTATTTCACTTATTCGAGATTTATTTTTTCAAGTGTATTTTATTTCGATCATTCGGAGTTTAAATAAATGAGAATTTGAATTTTGATCACCAATCGAACTTCATATTTTTCGAGTGAAATTTATAATTCGAAATTCATTTCTTTGAGCGAACTTTATTATTCGAATTTGTTCTTCGAGTGAATTTCATAATTTAACTTCATTTTATTTTCAAGTGAATCTTACTACGATTATTAGCGATTTTAATCTTCAAGTGAATTTCTCCCAATTATTCGGAATATATTTCTTTTCAATCACATTTAATGTTAGTTATTTGAGTTTATTTTCGAGCGAATATAAATTTATTTCCAATTAAATTTCACCTCAACCATTCGAAGTTTGTTTCAAGTGAATATAATTTTATTTTTCGAGTGAATCTTATTTTTGAATTAGCCAGAATTTGTTTTCCAAGTAAATCTATTTCGCAAACTTTTGATTCAGCTGTCCGGTGAATTTTTATGTCAGCTGTTCGAACTTTAATTTTCGAGTGAATTTATTTTGCCGATTTATCAAACGGGTTTTATTTCGATAATTTGAAATTTAACCTTCGAGTGAATCTATTTCAATTCAATTTCGATTTCTAAACCATTTTTCAGCCCAATAAATTCCGATTAAATGTCCAATTACGTGTTCAACTAAACTTTCAATAAGATTTCAATTTAATTTTCGATTAAACCCTCAAGTGAATTTCCAACTAAATTTCCAAGTAAATTTCAATTAAATTTCAATTAATCTTTCAAATAAATTTCTTTCGACAATTGAGTTCGAATTCTCAGGTAGATTCCATTCCAACAATTCAGGTCAAATCTTCGAGTCATTTTTATCCCGATAAATTGTAACTCCATTTTCAAGGTGAATTTATTTTTATTTGAAATCTGATCGCGAGATTATTTTCATTTCGACATTTTTACATTAATTTTTGGCAATTTTATTGTGACAATTCGAGCTAAATTTCAAGGTCATTCCATTTAAAAGATTCGCAAACCGAATTCCAAGTAGAGCTCATCCATAAAATTTAAATTCGAACTCCAAGTTTGTTTTAGTCTCATATCTCATAACTCCTTCAATCAATCGAAGTAAAATTCCGAACTCATAGAAATTTGGATCATCCACGCTTTTCAAGTGTCTTTTAAATAATAGTTTGAGTGGAATTCGATCTCGACGACTCGCGGTCCGGACTCGTGTGCGTTTTCATCCCGCGAGTAATTCAACGCCGAGGTTCTCGATTCGATCACGTTCATAGTTCGGTAATGCTCGAACATATTCGTACCGTCATTCGCTCTCGATACGTCAGTTGCTCTGATTTGCGCGTTTTATCATTTTTGTAATTTCAACGCTCTGATTTGCGCGTTTTATCATTTTTGTAATTTCAACGCTCCGATTTGCGCGTTGTTTCATTTTCGTTATTTCAACGTTTCGATTTACGCGTCTTATTTTTGTAATATCGACGGTTTCGTCAAAATTCGCGGCGTTTATTTTGTATCTCGACGATCTCGCCGAAACTCGCCGCGCGTGAACTAATGTAACCATCGCGACAATTCAGTCGCTCTCATACGATTCAGCCACCGGGCTGTAATTGTGGCCGTTTTAGTTTAAAATAAAAGGGGAGTCCAGCACACTCCATTTCGCCAATACTCGAAACGTCGTTGTGTACAAGTTTTTCCACCATTAGGTACCCGATCGTTCCCGAAAAGTTCCCGATTATTTTCGCGGTAAAACTTTAAACTTTGAACAGTCAAAACCCCTCCAAATTTATCGAACTGGAGGGCCCTTCGCGACCAATCGTCAAAATCGTACGCGTTACGACTCTCATCAACACCGTCTATTTGATCACCGACGAACATCCGACCGGGCGTCCCCTGGTCCCGTACATTGGCGATATTCCAGAGGGATACTACCCCGGCTCACCGGCCTCATCAGAAGCTTCAACGGTTATTAGGGTTCCGACCCCTAAGTCATTTGATTTCGAAACACCTCCATCTACACCGTAGGTAACTCATCACCCTCTACGCTTCACCGCTACGAGGAAAAGGTAAGTGCTCGCTACTTCACTATTATTTTTTTTGCCTATTTTCCTCACCCTTTTCCAACCTCATTAAGATCGCGAATCGTCAACGCACCCGGTTCCAATCCCGGAGGGTAAATCCCCCCCTCTAAACATAGGAACCTCAAGCAGACCGTTACTCGGGTTAGTCCTCCTAATTTGTTCGACATTTTGTCATTACCTTCCACAATCTGGCGGACATAAAACCGTGACGTAACAGTATATTCGTGGAAAAATATGGGAACGGCGGTCAACAAATGTACTTGTCCAGGTTTCTTCCACGAGGGGGATTTTTATGCATGATATAATTCGTTTTTTCTCGTTCTTTTCAAACATCTCGCTTTATATAGATTAGAAAAAGGTTATATTGGGAAATTATCGCTTTTTCATTTCCAAACCCTGACCCCTTCTACTTCGAGTTAGGTTTCTTCCCCATGAAATAAAGGGGCACGTGTTTTGGAATTTTCAATTTGGCATTTTTTTAATTCTCGAACCAGTCAAATTTTTTTGACATTTCGATTTACCTTTCTGGAATCAGGCTAAAATAAGTCGGGAACTGGGAGTCTGATACAAAAATTTATAAAGCTTTTGAGGGCAAGATTAGAGCAGTCAGAACTTTTCCATAGAATTTGTAGCTATTTGAATTTGTGTTTATCAAAGAAACATATTAAATAGCTGTATCTCCTTGTTATATTTGTAGATTTGTAGTAAAAAATATTACACTTATTTCAGCTTGTTGATAAAAATGGAGCGATTTTTGTCGAAACTTTTCGTTTTTGATTAATGATAAAATAAAAAACCAATTTCACGTATGTTTAGAGAAAACATATCGAATCTATTGTGAAAAGAGTTAACGCATTTTTTCATTCTTATTTTTATTAACAAGGTGGAATCATGATTATTTTTCAATACCATTGAAGAAGTTACTACCATGAAAATAAAAAGTTACAACTATTTCAGTATTCTCATTGAATATAGATAAGTTCAAATAGTATGTTATGGGAACTCCAAAACAATATATTGAACAAAGTGGACAAACTCAGACCAGAATCTTAGGATAGCTTTGAGCAAATTTTGATACCATCAAAACCAGAGCGACTGTAAAGGAAAGCCTTTAGAATAAAACTTTTTCAATTTATTATGCCATAATCAGAGCAAAAAAGTGGAAATACTTAGCACACGTGTCTCCTCTTCACAAAATGTTCCAAGTTTGTAGATATCGGCTATATTCCAATGATACAAATTTTGATACTATCAGAAGAAGAAGAGCACCCGAAGACTTTCTGAAAAAACTTTTTAAATTTATTATGCCACAACTAAAGTGGAAATGTGAAAAAACATAGTGCACTTTAAGCCCAACAATGTTTAGAAAATTTGGATGTATCTATTGCGTTCCGAGGACAGAAATTTTAATCCCATCCAAAAATGACCAGCCAAAGACTTTTTGTAATAAATTTTTCAATTCATAATCCCAATCAGAGACAGAAAGTGGAAATATTTGGCGCACATGACGCTTCACAAAATGTTAAAAGTTTGTAAATATTGGCTACATTCCCAAGATACAAATTTTGATATTTCTAACAATAATGGCCGTGAAAGCCTCAAAACTAGAACTTACAAATATTTTAATATTATCTTTGAATTTTGAAAAGTTCAGAAAGTATGTTACGGATATTTTAAAACAATAAATTCAACAAAGCGGGCAAACTTAGATCAGTACTATGTCCAAGAAAATAGATCTAGTTGAGTTGTACCAGTAGCATTATCTTCGTGCAAATTTTCGTACCATCACAACCAGAGCATCTGTAGAGCAAATATTTTTGAAAATATTTTTCAATTCGTTATGCCTTAAAAGTAGAAATACTTAGAACTAATGTTGCTCCAGGAAATTTCCAAAGTTTGTAAGTATACGTTGCGTTCCAATGAAACAAATTTTTATATTCCCAGAAAAAAGGGAACCAAAGACTTTCTGACAATTTTTTGAATTAATCATGCCACAACTCAAGCATACCACACATTGAGCTCAATAAAGCTTATGAATTTTGCATGTAGCCATTACTTTTCGAAGCCAAATTTTAATCCCATCCAAAAATGAGCAACCGAAGAATTTTCATAATAAAATTTTCAAGTCCTCATAATGCCACTATTCGAGTCAAAACGTGGAAATATTGGGCACACTCGTCACTTCACAGATATTTCAAAGTCTGTACGTATCTGTTGCAATTCAATGATACAAATTTTGATAATATCAGTAGAAACACAAGAGAAGACTTCCTGCAACAATTTTTCAAAATTTATTATGCTACAACTAAAGTGGGGAAGTGAAAAAATATAGCTTAACGGGACAGACCTAGTTGGAACGTCAAAAAAAAGGCCTTTTTTCCGATTTTTTTTTGGTCAAACGATAAAATAATTCACAACAAAAGTTCTTCCGTTTAAAAGATACATATGTAATGTATATGTTGCAATTTTTTCAACGCAATACATATCGAAATAAGCTGGTGACCGTCAATTGCCGAGGACGCTGCAAAAAAAAACACGGTTTGCGGTGATCAAGCTCACGCTGCAACGGCTCATCTGAAACAAAAAAAACGGAGGGGATTTTTAGTTAATGATATAATGCTCCAGTTGAACGAAGGGTTTTGAAAAATTTCCATTTTTCACAAAATGGCGGCCGTTAAAAGTCAAAAGTGTTTTTTTGACCAAAATATCAGTTCCATTTTTTGCTATTAAAAATAAAAATAATTATCCAAAAAAAAAATCCTTCGTTCATATGGAGGACTACCATGTATAGAAGAAGTGATATAAATTTCAACCCGATCGGTAAAGCCGTTCTCGAGCTACAGTGATCACCGACTTCAAAAACATGGTTTCGAGAAAAACGCATTTAAAGTTTTGAGTACGGTTTGCATGGCTCAGACACGACGTGCTACAAAGTCTTGTATTTCGGCGAATAATGGTCCGATTTACATTTACCTGGGCGGAAAATGTTCGTAAGAGATTCTACTTTTTGAAAATGAAATAAAAAAAAAATCGATTTTTCGAAAATTCTAACTAGGTCTGTCCCGTTAATAGATCCGAATGAAATTCTGAAATTTTGCATATATTCATGGCGTTCCGAAGACAATAATTTTGATCTCATTGACAAATGAGCAACCACAGAATTTTCATAACAAAATTTTTAATTCATAATGCCACAATCGGAGGCAAAAAGTGGAAATACTTGGTACATTTGTTGCTTTACATAATTTCCAAAGTCTGTAGGTATCCGTTGCAATCCAATGACACAAATTTTGATAATATCAGTAAAAAAACATCAGAAGACTTCCTGAAACAATTTTTCAAAATTTATTATGCTACAACTAAATTAGGGAATTGAAAAAATGTAGCGCACATTGGGCCCAACAAAATTCTGAAATTTTGCATGTATGCATGGCATTCTGAAGCCAGCAATTCTTCACCCATCGACAAATGAGCAATTGAAGAATTTTCATAACAAAATTTTCAATTCCTAAGGCCATAATCGAAACCAAAAAGGGAAAATACTTGGCACATCTGTCGCTTCACAGAATTTTCAAAGTCTGTAGGTATCCATTGCAATTCAATTATACAAATTTTGATAATATCAGTAAAAACACATCGGAAGACTTCCTGAAACAATTTTTCAAAATTCATAATGTTACAACTAAAGTGGGGAAGTGAAAAAATAGAGCGCATATTGAGCCAAACAAAATTCTGAAATTTTGCATATATTCATGGCGTTCCGAAGACAATAATTTTGATCCCATTGACAAATGAGCAACCAAAGAATTTTCATAACAAAATTTTCAATTCATAATGCTAAAATCAGAGACAAAAAGTAGAAATACTTGATACATTTGTCGTTTCACAAAATTTCCAAACTCTGTAAGCATTCGTTGCAATCCAAAGATATAAATTTTGATAATGTCAGAAAAAACACATCGGAAGACTTTCTGAAACAATTTTTTAAAATCCATTAGGCTACAACTAAAGCGGGGATGTGAAAAAATATAGAGCATATTGAGCCAAACAAAATTCTGAAATTTTGCATATATCCATGGTGTTCCGAAGACAATATTTTTGATCCCATTGACAAATGAGCAACCGAAGAATTTTCATAACAAAATGTTACGTCTGTGAAGTTAGCGTCTCATGTCTCAGCGTCTCATAATTTGAGAGGAGTTCTTATAGCGTCCAACATAGTTCTAGAGTTCCTGATACTTTATATCAATAGTTCTGTTGAATAAAGTACTGAAAACCAGATTTTGAAAAATGAGACGCTATTGACCGCAAGTTAGCGTCTCAATATAGTGAATCCACCAAAATCGAGCAGGGATCGTTAGTCAAGGAATAGTTCTAGAGTTCTTATTAGTTTATATCGACGAATTCTCGAAATCCAACGTCCAGTCGCCCTCAAAAAATTTTCTAAAAGAAGAAACGATTCAGTAGTAAAAAACTGCAATGATCGTAGAAGCTCTCAGTTCCAACTAGAGGGTTGTAGGTATTTTGAATGATAGTCACAGGTCCCCCGAAAGAACTAGGGAAGAATTTCAGTCTTAAGTGCCCAAAAAAAGTTTCCAGAGAATTGATACTACGAATTAAATATAATTCAACGGTAGTGTGAGAGATTATAGTACCAGAACGAGTTCTGGCATTTAAGTAATAGCTTGGAAGATCCCTATCCACGTATACCTGAACCAATGGAAAATATAGCACGTTCTATGTGATACCGAATAAGTGCTATGAACGAGAACGGTTTATTATTGCTATAACCTAAAAAAAATTATAGAAGTTAATAATTCAAAAAGTAGTGAAATGCTGCAGTCAAATGAAGAGTTCTGTCTTCGATGAGAGTTCTAAGCGGTAACTAAATCGCCCATGCAAGCACTATGGAAGAATTCTCGATTCGAATGTTTTTTGACTTGAAAAAAAAAATTTTATATGACGACATATATTTATGAAAAAAATTATAATATATATTATCATGAGAAGCCGTCATACTAAAGTAAGTTCTAGCTACCGTAGTCGTTCTGACTGATGACTAGAACCTTTATGTACGTACTCCCGAAGAGTTCTAGTCTGCGACGCTCTCTAAATAAATTTTAAAAAATGTAATGAACCAAAAGTCAAAAAATGTTCAAAATCATTATTGTTGACAACAAATATGTGTTATCATGAGACGCTGTATTAGCAGAGCGAGTTCTAGCTTCCGCAGTCGTTCTGACTGATGACTAGAGCCCTTATGTACGTACTCCTGAAGAGTTCTAGTCTGTGACGCCCTAAATGAATTTGAAAAAATGTTATGAACCTAAAGTCACGACAGCATCTCGCTATCGTAGTATGACGAGTTCTGGCTTGCATAATGGTGCTAAATAATAAGTAAAGATCCCCTGTATGAAATCTGAAAGAGTACTAAGCTCTATCGCTTTTAGAAATGTTCAAAATCATTATTGTTGATAACAAATATGTATTAGCATGAGACGCTGTATTACCAGGGCGAGTTCTAGATTGCGTAGTCATTCTGACTGCTGACTAGCTACCTTATAGACGTACTCCCAAACAGTTCTAGTCTGTAGCGCCCGTTGAATAAATTCATAAAATTGTTATCAACAAAAAATAATTACGATAGGGAGACGCTGTCGTACTATGACGAGTTCTGGCTTACATAAGGGTGCTAAATAATAATTAAAGATCACCTGTATGAAGTCCAAAAGAGTTCTAGGCGCTATCACTTTTAAAAATGTTCAAAATCATTATTGTTGATTACAAATAAGTGTTCTCATAAGACGCTGTATTACCAGAGCGAGTTCTAGCTTCAGTAGTCGTTCTGAGTGATGACTAGCGAACTTATGGACGTACTCCCGAAGAGTTGTGGTCTGTAGCGCCCTTCAAATGAATGCTAGAAATTGGAACTTGAAACGAAAAATCATGGTTCCATGATGATTGATCATACGACAAAATATCACAAATATTATATCATGTCACTAAAATCATGTATAAGCTAAACATAAACTAAAAACCGATTTGTTTACAGAAAATAATCTCAAACATAAAAAAAACTATTCGAATTCAGATCACAGGATATCCAATTATCGGAAAGCTGAGTTCATGATAAATCTGATGCATAGTACGACGGCATTTCATAATCGTAAACATTTTTTATTCTACAAATGGATATTTAAAATTATTGAAGCAAGTTTGGAACTAGAACTAGAAACTAGAAGTAGGTACACTGTGACGTTTAATATGATATAGAAGCATCATGCAAGCAAAATATCATCAGGGTGCAGCAGCATCCCACTGTTGCAATGGTACAATCATGGTACCGTGGAGTTGCGGCTACATACGATCGTATGGATTTTTGATTATTGATGATTATTCAAAATAACTTGGAATCTGATAGAGACTGGCGCTAGATGTAAGTGCATTCATAGCGAATCAACATATCATTCAGAACTATTTCGAAAACTAGAACTCATGACATGACAGCGTCCCATCGAATTTGACACTCATTTCATTAATAATAATATTAAACATTTTGAAAAGAAGGAGGTCCTAGAACTCATCGAAATTTTCCACAGAGAATGTCTACTTATTAATTAGCACCCTTAGACAAGCCATAACATAGAACGACAGCGTCTCGCTATCGTAATGATCTCGCTCCTGAGAATTTTTTAAATTTATTTGAAGGGCGTTATAGATTAAAACTCTTCGGGAGTACGTGCATGAGGTCGCTAGTCAGCAGTTAGAATGACTATGCAATCTAGAACTCGCCCTGGTAATACAGCGTCTCATGATAATACATATTTGTTATCAACAATAATGATTTTGAACATTTTGAAAAGGGATGGGGCCTGGAACTCTTTTACATTCTATACAGGGGATGTTTACTTATTATTTATCACCCTTATGCAAGCCAGAACTCGTCATACTACGATAACGAGAAGCTGTCGTGATTTTAGGTACATAACATTTTTTCAAATTAATTTAAAGGGCGCTACAGACCAGAATTCTTCGGGAATACGTCCATAAGATCGCTAGTAATCACTCAGAACGACTACAGAAGCTAGAACTCGCTCTAGTAATACAGCGTCTCATGAGAACACTTATTTGTTATCAACAATAATGATTTTGAACATTTTTAAAAGTGATAGTTCCTAGAACTCTTTTGGACTTCATACAGGGGATCTTCAATTACTATTTAGCACCCTTATGCAAGCCAGATCTCGTCATAGTACGACAGCGTCTCGCTATCGCAATAATTTTTTGTTAATAAAAATTTTATGAATTTATTCAACGGGCGCTACAGACTAGAACTGTTCAGAAGTACGCCCATAAGGTCGCTAGTCAGCAGTCAGAATGACTACGTAATCTAGAACTCGCTCTGGTAATACAGCGTCTCATGATAACACATATTTGTTATTAACAATAATGATTTTGGCCATTTCTAAAAGCGATAGAGCCCAGAACTCTTTTAGATTTCATACAGGGGATCTTTACTTATTATTTAGCACCATTATGCAAGCCAGAACTCGTCATACTACGATATCGAGACGCTGTCGTAATTTTCGGTTCATAACATTTATTTCAAATTCATTTAAAGGGCGCTACAGACCAGAACTCTTCGGGAGTACGTCCATAAGGTCGCTAGTCATCACTCAGAACGACTACGGAAGCTAGAACTCGCTCTGGTAATACAGCGTCTCATGAGAACACTTATTTGTTATCAACAATAATGGTTTTGAACATTTTTAAAAGTGATAGCGCCTAGAACTCTTTTGAATTTTATACAAGGGATCATTCGTTATTATTTAGCACCATTATGCAAGCCAGAACCCGTCATAGTACGACAGCGCCTCCCTATCGTAATGATTTTTCGTTGATGACAATTTTATGAATTCTTTCAACGGGCGCTACAGACTAGAACTGTTCGGAAGTACGTCCATAAGGTCGCTAGTCAGCAGTCAGAACGACTACGCAATCTAGAACTCGCCCTGGTAATACAGCGTCTCATCCTAATACATATTTGTTATCAACAATAATGATTTTGAACATTTCAAAAAGTGTAAGAGCCTAGAACTCTTTTAGACTTCATACAGGGGATCTTTAATTATTATTTAGCACCCTTATGTAAGCCAGAACTCGTCATAGTACGACAGCGTCTCGCTATCGTAATGATTTTTTGTTAATAAAAATTTTATGAATGTATTCAACCGGCGCTACAGACTAAGACTCTTCGGGAGTACGTCCATAAGGCCGCTTGTCAGCAGTCAGAACGACTACGCAATCTAGAACTCGCTCTGGTAATACAGCGTCTCATGATAACACATATTGGTTATCAAAAATAATGATATTGAACATTTTTAAAAGTGATAGCGCCTAAAACTCTTTTAGATTTCATACATGGGGCCTTTACTTATTATTTAGCACCATTATGCAAGCCAGAACTCGTCATGCTACGACAGCGCCTCGCTATCGTTGTGCCTTTAGGTTCATAACATTTTTTCAAATTTATTCAGGGCGTCACAGACTAGAACTCTTCGGGAGTACGTCTATAAGGTCGCTAGTCAGCAGTTAGAACGACTAGGCAATCTAGAACTCGCCCTGGTAATACAGCGTCTCATGCTAATACATATTTGTTATCAACAATTATGATTTTGAACTTTGTAAAAAGTAAAAGGGCCTAGAACTCTTTTAGACTTCATACAGGGGATCTATAATTCTTATTTAGCGCCCTTATTTAAACCAGAACTCGTCATGCTACGACAGCATCTAGCTATCGTACTGAATTTAGGTTCATGACATTTTTTAAAATTTATTCAGGGCGTCACAGACTAGAGCTCTTCGGGAATACGTCTATAAGGTCGCTAGTCAGCAGTCAGAACGACTACACAATCTAGAACTCGCCCTGGTAATTCAGCGTCTCATGCTAATACATATTTGTTATCAACAATAATAATTTTGAACATTTTAAAAAGTGATAGCGCCTAAAACTCTTTTGGATGTTATACAGGGGATCTTCAATTATTATTTAGCACCCTTATGCAAGCCAAAATTCGTCATAGTACGACAGCTTCTCGCTATCGTCATGATATTTTCTTAATGACAATTTTATGAATTTATTTAACGCGTGCTACAGGCTAGAACTCTTCGGGAGTACGGCTATAAGGTCGCTAGTCAGCAGTCAGAAGGACTACGCAATCTAGAATTCGCCCTGGTAATACAGCGTCTCATGCTAATACATATTTGTTATCAACAATAATGATTTCGAACATTTTAAGAAGTGAAAGGGCCTAGAACTCTTTTAGACTTCATACAGGGGATTTTTAATTATTATTTAGCACCCTTATGCAAGCCAGACCTCGTCATAGTACGACAGCGTCTCGCTATCGTAATGATTTTTTGTTAATAAAAATTTTATGAATTTATTCAACGGGCGCTACAGACTGTTCGGGAGTACGTCTATAAGGTCACTAGTCAGCAGTCAGAACAACTAGGCAATCTAGAACTCGCCCTGGTAATACAGCGTCTCATGATAATACATATTTGTTATCAACAATAATGATTTTGAATATTTCTAAAAGCGATAGAGCCTAGTACTCTTTCAGATTTCATACAGGGGATCTTTACTTATTATTTAGCACCATTATGCAAGCCAGAACTCGTCATACTACGATAACGAGACGCTGTCGTGACTTTAGGTTCATAACATTTGTTCAAATTCATTTAGGGCGTCACAGACTAGAACTCTTCGGGAGTATGTACATAAGGGCTCTAGTCATCAGTCAGAACGACTGCGGAAGCTAGAACTCGCTCTTCTAATACAGCGTCTCATGATAACACATATTTGTTGTCAACAATAATGATTTTGAACATTTGGAAAAGTAATAGATCCCAGAACTCTTTTAGATTCCATTCAGGGGATTTTTAATTATTATCAAGCAACCTTATGCAAGCCACCAATCGTCATATTACGACAGCGTCTCGCTATCATAATGATTTTTTGTTAATACAAATTTTTTGAATTCATTTAAAGGGTGCTACAGACCAGAACTCTTCGGGAGTACGTCCATAAGGTCGCCTGTCATAAGTCAGAACGTCTACGCAAGCAAGAACTCGCTTTGGTGAGACGGCGTCTAATGAGAATACATATTGGTTATCAAAAATAATGATTTTGAACATTTTTAAAAGTAATAGCGCCTAGAACTCTTTTAGATTTCATACAGGGGGTCTTTACTTATTATTCAGCACCATTATGCAAGCCAGAACTCGTCATGCTACGACAGCGTCTCGCTATCGTAGTGACTTTTGGTTCATTACATTTTTTCAAATTTATTTAGAGAGCGTCACAGACTAGAACTGTTCGGGAGTACGTACATAAAGGTTCTAGTCATCAGTCAGAACGACTACGAAAGCTAGAACTTACTTTAGTATGACGGCTCCTCATGATAATATATTGCGACGAATTGAACTTTCGCGCACTTAAATTTACTGACTCGATGCTATTTTCCCTTTCCCTCTATCTCCGGGTCATCGAATTCGTGTCGCTGGGCTTGATCAGGGAGACTAAATAAGTACACTTGGCACTCAGGAATTTTTCTTTTAATAAAAGTTTATTCTTCACACAATTTTGTTTTACACAATATTTATAGCTTCGCCTTTATCCGATAATTATTTTTATAATTATACGTTTTCAAACACGTCGCGCCATCTCTTATCATTCTTATTTCGAAAACAATCTCTTATACGTGTCTTTGTATCTTTATCGATCAATATCGCAAGTAATCAATGAGTTGGTAGGGTAGGAATTTGGATGATCGAGCGTCTCCACTTGCGTTCCAACTGCTCGGGGGAAAACGGACTTTGAAATATTTTAGGCTCGAGCGTCTCCACTTGCGTTCCAACTGCTCGGGGGAAAAAGGACTTTGAAAGATTTTAGGATCGAGCGTCTCCACTTGCGTTCCAACTGCTCGGGGGAAAAAGGACTTTGAAAGATTTTAGGATCGAGCGTCTCCACTTGCGTTCCAACTGCTCGGGGGAAAAAGGACTTTGCAATATTTTAGGATCGAGCGTCTCCACTTGCGTTCCAACTGCTCGTCGGTAAAAGGGACTTAGGACACTATTATTGGTCGTCTCCACTCATGTTCCAACAGACCAATTCTAGTATAGTATTAGGTAGGAAAAGAAGATTACTTACGACTTGATGAGTTCCTGAGATAACTTCGATCAGACTTTTGATTTTGATGATTCTCCTTAGCCGACGGTCGGCCTTTTATACCTAAATTTCGTCGTTCCCTACTTATTCGATGCCGCAATGCGCAAAATAAGAGCCAATCATTATTGATTTATTGTTATCATGATCGATAATGCGTCATTTCTTAGCCAGTTACATTACACTGTGCGTTCCCTACTTATCCGACGTTGAGCTGCTGATATATAGGGACGATGCTTATCGATCTGTTGTTATCATTATAGATTCTGCGTCATTTCTAGACCAATTATGTTTCGCTGTGTGTTCCCCACTTATCGACTGCTGCGCTACGTAATATGAAATCCAATAATTATCGATCTATTATTATCATGGTCGATAATGCGTCTTTTCTAGACCAGTGATTTTGGATTATATAAAGTAGTGGGGAGCGCACAGATTACAATTGTTTCGGGAACTCATTTGTCTTCCGACCATGCTATGCCGCTTTTCATGCTATTCATATGGGGTGGGGGTAAAATTTTCGAATGACGAAATTTCGAACAGCTAAAATAGCGAATTTTAACATACAGTTATCGATATATATATATATATAATTGTATGTTAAAATTCGCTATTCTAGCTGTTCGAAATTTCGTCATTCGAAAATTTTACCCCCACCCTTCATATGGGCATGGCATGCTCGGAGTCTCTTGGGGTCTCTGTCCCCTCTTCCCAGCTGTGTATCCTTATTTTAAGACGGTGGTGGGGCGCGCCCAAATTTTATTTTGATCTGCTCATCAGTCCAGCTTGAACCTTGACGGCGAGCTGATCGCTCCCCACCATCGTACCATGTCGCTACTCTGACTTCCTGGTCTATGCTTCGTTTTGCCTGAGTGGTGGGGGTGTCGCTTTTTCTATGATCTGAGCTCTCAGTCGAGCTTCGGTCGTTCATGCGACATCATCCCTTCCCCCTCCTCATGCGCTAAGTCGCAATATATCATAATTTTTTTCATAAATATATGTCGTCATATAAAATTTTTGTTTTCAAGTTAAAAAACATTCGAATCGAGAATTCTTCCATAGTGCTTGCATGAGCGATTTAGTTACCGCTTAGAACTCTCATCGAAGGTAGAACTCTTCATTTGACTGCAGCATTTCACTACTTTTTGAATTATTTACTTTTATAATTTTTTTTAGGTAATAGCAATAATAAACCGTTCTCGTTCATAACACTTATTCGGTATTACATAGAACGTGCTATATTTCCGATTGGTTCAGGTATACGTGGATAGGGATCTTCCAAGCTATTACTTAAAAGCCAGAACTCGTTCTGGTACTATAATCTCTCACACTACCGTTGAATTATATTTAATTCGTAGTATCAATTCTCTGGAAACTTTTTTTGGCGCTTAAGACTGAAATTCTTCCCTAGTTCTTTCGGGGGACTTGTGACTATCATTCAAAATACCTACAACCCTCTAGTTGGAACTGAGAGCTTCTACGACCATTGCAGTGTTTTACTACTGAATCGTTTCTTCTTTTATAAAATTTTTTGAGGGCGACTGGACGTTGGATTTCGAGAATTCGTCGATATAAACTAATAAGAACTCTAGAACTATTCCTTGACTAACGATCCCTGCTCGATTTTTGTGGATTCACTATATTGAGACGCTAACTTCCGGTCAATAGCGTCTCATTTTTCAAAATCTGGTTTTCAGTATCTTCCATAGTGCTTTCATGGGCGATTTAGTTACCGCTTAGAACTCTCATGGAAGGTAGAACTCGTCATTTGACTGCAGCATTTCACTACTTTTTGTATTATTTACTTTTATAATATTTTTTTTTGATTATAGCAATAATAAACCGTTCTCGATCATAACACTTATTCGATATCACATAGAACGTGCTATACTTCCGGTTGGTTCAGGTATACGTGGATAGGGATCTTCCAAGCTATTACTTAAAAGCCAGAACTCGTTCTGGTACTATAATCTCTCACACTACCGTTGAATTATATTTAATTCGTAGTATCAATTCTCTGGAAACTTTTTTTGGGCGCTTAACCCATTAACGCCGAAGAATCGTGTTTTTTTTTCTCATTTTCAAGCTAGATTCTTATCATCGAAAAAAAATCATTTGCAAATAAAAAATATGTTCCCTTGTACTTTCGAGTGTCCCCTTTCCGAATCCAGAGTCAAAATTGAGTTTTGTCCATTAGAAAAAAAAATATGGCCGTTTTTAAACAAAAAAAAAACGAAAAAATCGAAGACATTTTTTTTCAATATTTTTTTTCTCATTGAAGACGCGCGAGGACCCCCCCTTTTTCTTCAACCATAAGTGCACAAAATAGTTGTAGTTTAAGAATATATTTTTTTAATTTGTCGACATTGACATTTTCACCCCCAAAATGGCGCTTTTCATCCCTTCAGCAGGAAGACAATTTTCACTCTCGGTGCCCGACAAAAAAAAATATTCAAATCTTAACGAAAATTGGTATCCCGGGGTTTTCAAGGTCGCTGATTACGATTCCGCCCTCAAAATTCGAAAATTCAGAATGGCGGATCCAATATGGCGGACCCAAATTCAAAAACTTACTTGAATCGGATGAAATGTGGCACTCGGGGGTTTTCGAGGTCGCTGATTACAAATCTGCCCTCAAAATTCGAAAATTCAAAATGGCGGATCCAATATGGCGGACCCGAATTCAAAAACTTACTTGAATCGGATGAAATGTGACACTCGGGGGTTTTCGAGGTCCTTGATAACGAATCTGGCATCACCATTTCAAAATTCAAAATTGCGGATGCAATATGGCGGACACCTTCCCATTAACGCCCAGTTATTATCTAACGTTTATTCAAGAATTGACAACTTTATATAAATGTAAATAATAATCATTCAATTGATTCACATTTTATGATCATATATTATATTTTTCATGTGTCGAATAAAAATTGACGTTGCAGAGGCTGAGAAATCTCCGATTTTCTTACATTTCATCTTGTTTTTGTTTATACGGGTCATCATTGAATATTATCCCTGATACAAATATATTTATTATCCATGAATATTTCTGTCTGCAAATAAGTTTTGTATATGCCTATCACATCTTTTTTCAATTTTTCACGTTTGTGGAGTGCGGATCGTTCACATTGCTAATGATATTTTATTTTCTGTAAAAAATATTAGCTCAGAATTTTTGTGTTCATTTTAGGTCTGCCAATATTCCTTATCTGAATAATTTGGTTTCTGACTAAATCAGACTCACTTATATAGTGAGTCTAAATCGAACTCACTTATATACTGTAACATGATTACAGTATATAATCATGTTAGATGATTATATACTGTGAGACTAAATCGAACTCACTTATATACTGTAACATGATTTTCCCGTCTCGGGTCCATCTGTCCCTTCTGAACACCTCCGCAATTCCTCCCCGGACCATCGTGACCCGGCTGGAGCGGACTGGGTGCCAGGTACGAACGTACCGCCGGTGAAACCGACTTTCTGTTTGTCCACTCCGGCGCGGATGCGGCGGACGAGATAATCCCAGGGGTTACGAGGATTCAGGGTGGTCCGACTACTCAGCTCGACTGAGATACTTAGGGGTAGAGGGGCTGGTTCGGGGCGAGAGTAAGGAATCAGGACTAACGAAAGAAAATAGACAAAGACTAATAACTTTAGTTTAAGCAACGATTTATTCAGGTAAACTCGCCGATTAGCGAAGCGCAGGTAGTTGAAGCCCAAAGGCAGGTAGTGGAGACGACTGAACATGAAAACACTAAACTCAACTCAATAATAACGCAAACTAAAAGAAACGGTAATGGAAACACGAAGATAGGTAGTAGTAAGCAATCTATCCGAAAAATAATCCCGAGAGCCTTCAGCGATGATGAAGTTGGTGTGCGCGACACTAACCCAGGTAGTTCGACCGAGAGTCAGGTAGCTAATGCTCGAAAGCCGGTAGCAAAGGTAACTTATCACGAAATTAATTAAACAACCTAAATAATAACGGAGTTAGTGTGCGCGACACTAACTCAGGTAGTTCGACCGAGAGTCAGGTAGCTAATGCTCGAGAGCAGGTAGTAAAGGTAACTTATCACAAAATTAATTAAACAACCTAAATAATAACGGAGTTAGTGTGCACGACACTAACTCAGGTAGTTCGACCGAGAGTCAGGTAGCTAATGCTCGAGAGCAGGTAGTAAAGGCAACTTATCACAAAATTAATTAAACAACCTAAATAATAACGGAGTTAGTGTGCACGACACTAACTCAGGTAGTTCGACCGGGAGTCAGGTAGCTAATGCCCTAAAGCAGGTAATAAAGACAACTTACGCCAAAATGAGTTGAACAAACGAAATCATAATAGAGTTAGTGTGCACGACACTAACTCAGGTAATTTAATCGGAATTTAGGTAGTCCCGGCTCGGAGGCAGGTAGTACAGGCGATTTTACACGGAACGACATATATGAAATAATATTTCGAGATAAAAGAAATGCGAAAATTGGGTGAAATAACTCGAGAACAAAATACTGAAGGGATCCGAGGCAAATAAGAATGACAACAATGCTTAACGTACTCGAGGCCGCGCGAGAGAGAGATAGCACGAAGACAAACCGGCGCGATGCGCTCGCGGCCGGCCTTGAACGCGTAACACAAAATTGCGACGAAATATAATAGCCTAGACTGGCCAATATTACACTATAAAATTACTCATTAAACTTTATATATTATTTATCGTAGTCGATAAAAATTGAATAACGAAACTAAAAGAATATCGCAAGTCACCAAGGGGGATTCGACGGAAAATTGGGTACTCCAAAAAAACTTAATAATTAGGAGAAAATGAAGACAAAAGAGCCACATTCCCGCTCGAATATCATCCTCATTCTTCCACGCCAACAATAAATGGCAAAACTCTAAAAATTAATACGTAAAAACCCCAATAATCCGACGAATCGGAGAAAGTAGAGGAACGGGCTTACCGAGGCGAAAACTCTCCACACGTGGTAGTTGAGGGCTCAGGAGCTCGGTGTTAACAGCGACTCGCCGGTGAGACACAGTTACGAAGAATGATTGTTCTAACGCCTCGGCAAGGCTCCGCGCTCTCGTTGTCTCTCCCCACCACTCGAGGACCGCCGGACCTCGCTCTCGCGCCTCTGTTGCAAATTAGCCGAAATTCTCGGCGGCGCGTTGAAATTATTACGCGGGAATTTCGAACGATGTCCTCGCTCGGATCCCACCTCCAGCGAGCTTTCCACGCTGCAGGAGCTTTTCCTCTTGGGGACCCGGCCGATGTCCGACTGAAAGGTGGAGGGGAGACCTCCCTCGTGACGCGAGGCGTCCCTCCGCGTCACGGTGGGTCCACAATGCCACCAGGCGAAACAGCACGTCCACCCCAGGGAATCCCAGGCCCCACCCGACGAGGCGCCGTTGCACACGGGCTGTAGCTCCTGCAGGCGTGGAGGCGAACGGGGCAACTCTCGATTGCTACGGTGAGAAGGCCACGGGCGGCGTTCAATAATGGCCGATATCCGGCGCGGTCTTTCGACCGTTCGCTGGTTGGACTCTGGTGACCGAGAACAACGCCTGGAGGAGTGAGATCGTTGCAAAGGAACCGCTGAAATCAAAGAGAGCTGAGGCGCGAGGACGGTGGCCGGAACAACACTCGAGGGCGATGCAATACGGTACTCAATAATGACGTGTCTTCCTTTCTCTCTCGCTCTCTCGCGAGCACAAATTTTAGCGATTAACGCAAGTAATGAGATTCCCGAAGGACGGATCCAGGTAACTTAAAACTAAAATTATAATTATGACAGAAATCCTCGTAGCGTTCCCCACGGCGAGTCGCAGAGCGGCGTTACAATGGACCGAACCTCCGGTCCACTGGTCGATCAATCCGTGCGGGTGACGTGGCCAAAAATGTCACGTTACAATACCTAAATTTCAGCTCAGTACCTCAACAAAATTTATTCATAAAATATTGTTTTATCATCTTTATTGCTCCTGAGTGAATTCACTTCTTCGATAATTTTTATCTCATCGGCAGCGTGAGCATATTGACAATATTTCCATTATGTCTCGAAAACGACCAAGGCAATCTATTCCTTCTCATGTAGAGTTTGAAATGGATACTTCTGACGATAATTATGACGAGCTCGTCGCGATTCCGAATCCAGACAATTCTGGTTGTTCTAGTGATTCCGATTCTGATTTTGAATCAAACGATCACCTTTCGAGTATCACTTATAAACAAGCATCGGAAAATTACACAGATAATCAATGTAAATTGGAAGGAGATCACCAATATAAGTGGATGGTTGGTGAAAAGAGCTACCCGAATGAGACTGAAGACAAATTATTACTAACTGACGGTGTAAAAAAAAGTATTCAAAAAAGTGAGCCGATACAACTGTTTGAAAAGTTTTTCTGCATGGAAATGAAAACATACATTATTGACTCATGTAAAGAGAATGGGTTTGAATTGCAGTTGGATGATTTGAATACTTTCATTGGCATCATCATTGTAAGCTCGTTCAATAAAAGAAAATTTCAAAGAGACTATTGGTCATCTGATCCCTTCTTATTATGTGAGGTGGTTTCTTCTGCAATGCAACGCGATACATTTGAGAAAATCAAATCAGAATTAAAGTATTCGATGCCTAAAGACAATGATCCCAGTGATAAGGCATGGCGCGTTCGTAAATTACTACAATTATTTCAGAGAAATATTCGTCAGTTTGGCTTGTGGAAGACTGCGTTATCTGTTGACGAAATGATGGCCAAATCATATGCAAGAACATCGCTAAAATAGTTTATCCGGGGAAAACCCATACGATTCGGACTAAAATTTTGGGGTCTTTGCACCGCCGATGGATACCTGTTGAATCTCGATTTATATTGTGGAAAAAATTCATCAATTGGAGATAAATTGGGTAAATGTGCTCTAGGTTCTCGTGTAGTGATGCAATTATTGGATCCATTTCTCAAATCTATCCCTCCTAAGAAGATATCTCAGTTCCATCTTTACTGCGATAATTTTTTTACGAATTTCGATCTCCTAGTACATTTGAAAAAGTTAGGTTTACAATGTACAGGAACTATAAGAGAAAATCGAGTCAAAGAAAAAAATGTAATCGACAAAAAGTCTCCACGAGGTACGTATGTTGTAAAGCATGATCAAAACAGCGGAATAAACTACATAACTATCGTAGACTCGAAACCAGTTTCGATCGCTTCTACCGCTGCAGGGGTGACTCCTCTATTACCGTCTAAGAGATTTAGCTCGAGTGCACATTCAAAAATTGAGATTCCGTTTCCACAAGCATTTCATCTCTACAATAAATTCATGGGCGGAGTAGACGTTCACGATGGACATTGCAACAACTTGCTTCCAAGTATCCGTTCAAAAAATGGATATGGGTCGTCTTTATTAGATTTATACAGGCCGCCATTGTGAACTCAGTCGTGATTTTCAACGCAACTGGAGATAAAACAAAAAAAAATTGGTTCAAAGCAATTCGCAATTTCGATTGCTAAATATTACTTAGAGAGGGGAAAATTAAAACGGAACAAAGCACACTATACTTTCCGTCACAGCAAACAAGCTCGTTGTTCAATCTGTCCAATAAGAACATATACGTACTGTAAGGACTGTAATGCTTACTTCTGTAGTGCTTGTATGAAAGCGAAACACGTAATCAGGCTTCGGGGATAAGCAAAGGGCGCATTTACAACCAAGCACCCCAAAAAGTGAGAGGCAAGGGGACTCACTCGAATCAAGCACCCCAAAAAGTGGGAGGCAAAGGGACTCACTCGAATCAAGCACCCCAAAAAGTGAGAGGCAAGGGGACTCACTCGAATCAAGCACCCCAAAAAGTGAGAGGCAAGGGGACTCACTCGAATCAAGCACCCCAAAAAGTGAGAGGCAAGGGGACTCACTCAAATCAAGCACCCCAAAAAGTGAGAGGCAAGGGGACTCACTCGAATCAAGCACCCCAAAAAGTGAGAGGCAAGGGGACTCACTCAAATCAAGCACCCCAAAGGAGAAAGGATTTCTACCACGTCCATGTCGTTTTCTCTGGGTAATGCTCTTAAGTAATTCTCTGGATAATACTCTTAAGTAGAATAAGGAATTATAAGTTTATCCGTTGAGTAATGCGGAGTGATGAATTTCTATAAATTTGTCAATTTGTCAATATATAAAGTTGTCAATTCTTCAATAAACGTTAGATAATAACTGGGTGTTAACGGGAAGGTGTCCGCCATATTGCATCCGCCATTTTGAATTTTCGAATTTTGAGGGCAGATTTGTAATCAGCGACCTCGAAAACCCCCGAGTGCCACATTTCATCCGATTCAAGTAAGTTTTTGAATTCGGGTCCGCCATATTGGATCCGCCATTTTGAATTTTCGAATTTTGAGGGCAGATTTGTAATCAGCGACCTCGAAAACCCCCGAGTGCCACATTTCATCCGATTCAAGTAAGTTTTTGAATTTGGGTCCGCCATATTGGATCCGCTATTCTGAATTTTCGAATTTTGAGGGCGGAATCGTAATCAGCGACCTTGAAAACCCCGGGATACCAATTTTCGTTAAGATTTGAATATTTTTTTTGTCGGGCACCGAGAGTGAAAATTGTCTTCCTGCTGAAGGGATGAAAAGCGCCATTTTGGGGGTGAAAATGTCAATGTCGACAAATTAAAAAAATATATTCTTAAACTACAACTATTTTGTGCACTCATGGTTGAAGAAAAAGGGGGGGTCCTCGCGCGTCTTCAATGAGAAAAAAAATATTGAAAAAAAATGTCTTCGATATTTTCGGTTTTTTTTGTTTAAAAACGGCCATATTTTTTTTTCTAATGGACAAAACTCAATTTTGACTCCGGATTCGGAAAGGGGACACTCGAAAGTACAAGGGAACATATTTTTTATTTGCAAATGATTTTTTTTCGATGATAAGAATCTAGCTTGAAAATGAGAAAAAAAACACGATTCTTCGGCGTTAATGGGTTAAGACTGAAATTCTTCCCTAGTTCTTTCGGGGGGCCTGTGACTATCATTCAAAATACCTACAACCCTCTAGTTTGAACTGAGAGCTTCTACGACCATTGCAGTTTTTTACTACGTGATCGTTTCTTATTTCATAAAATTTTTTGAAGGCGACTGGACGTTGAATTTCGAGAATTCGTCGATATAAACTAATAAGAACTCTAGAACTATTCCTTGACTAACAATCCCTGCTTGATTTTTTTGGATTTACTATATTGAGACGCTAACTTTCGGTCAATAGCGTCTCATTTTTCAAAATCTGGTTTTCGGTACTTTTTTCAACAGAACTATTGATATAAAGTATCAGGAACTCTAGAACTATGTTGGACGCTATAAGAACTCCTCTCAAATTATGAGACGCTGAGATATGAGACGCTAACTTCACAGACGTCAAAATGTTCAATTCATAATGCTACAATCAGAGCCAAAAAGTGGAAATACTTGGTACATTTGTCGCTTCACAGAATTTCCAGAGTCTACAGGTATTCGTTGCAATCCAAAGATACAAATTTTGATAATACCAGGATATAGAGTATATAACGCCATAGTCTTTTGACATAAAGATATATTATACGAACCATTTTGACAGAAAGATATATCATTACTTACTACGGTTATCATCCAGATGCATCCATATATATCCAGATGCAGGTTGACAGTGTATTTGTCTATTAATTCATGAAACGCGAGATGATTCTACACCATATTTTGGATAGAAAAACGACGTCGAAAATCTTTTGAAATGGACCAACAATTATCGTGCAAGGAACATTTTATGATGTACAAATCTTATTATGGCAAGCGAGGAACATTTTATAATAAAGAGGAAAGGGACCAATAAAATAAATTGTCACGGTGTAGAGTTAAAAAAAATATTTATTAGACACTGCTCAAAACTCGGCATGATAAAAACAAACTTTGCCATATACATTTTTTGGACACTCATTATTAGTTTTATAGAGTTTCTTTTCCAAATTTACATCGATTCGCACCAATCACGATTAACAGTTCAATGTATACCATTTCATAGTTATCAAAGAATCGAAAAGAATGATTTCTCAAGAAATCTTATACGAGGAACATTTAATCGCGACAGAGAAAAGAGATCGCTTTCGTTTCCGTCGTAGAGTTAAGTGTGGAAAATAAAAACTGCAGATTTAACAATAATAAAAAAATACATATTCATTTCAGCACTGTTCGAAAGTTGATTAAAAGCACTTCACTATTTTCACACCATCACTTTCTTATTATTACTGTAACCAAGAGTCGATTGAACCTAACCACGATATTTATAACCTCACAACTGTTTGTGAAAAAACATTAATATTTTCAATACTGTTTAAGCCACGAGATTCTAATTAGTCGCGATCGAAAGGGGTAAAAAAATAAAAAAATACGTGAATATGAATGAAACTCTAAATTGCTGTCATTGAATTTATATTAAAGAAATCATTTTTGGATCGTACGCATACGATCCAAAATTATTTCGCGATCTGTGAATAAATTTATTCACAGAACGCGAAATAATTTTTTTCCCCGAATTTATCCACAACACGTCCCGCGTAAGCACTTCTCACTTCGAAAACTCCGTTCAGATTTTCCGCGGTATGGGTACTTCGAACTATTTATTTATTCACAGATCGCGAAATAATTTTTTTCCCCGAATTTATCCACAAACACGTCTCGCGTATAAGCACTTATTCTCACTTCGAAAACTCCGTTCAGACTTTGCGTGGTTTAGGTAGAGAAACATGAAACGGAATGGCCAATCACAAGCTCGGAAGGCGTCAACAGGCCTTTCATTGTGTCGTATACAGACATGCCAATACTTCGATATTAGCATAATCTTGAGCCTGTGCAAAGTTTTTTCTCAGCAAATACGGCATCAATCGTGCTGATTTAAGGCTCAATTGAAGTATTTTTTCGTAATAAATCTCCAGTTCAATTTTCAAATCATCATATGCCTCCTGAACTTCGTAATTAAAGAAAATGAATTTCAGTTTTTACCCCCACCACGGCGAATCGTTTTATTCAGAGATAATATACTCGGGCGAGCCTCGGGCCAGCAGACGACAGAGCTGTCAATGTACTTGTCCCGAGACTCTACCGAGTCTCTTGAACTCCGCAAAAAAAAAAAACAGCATAAATGCTGTAAAAAAAGTTGAGACAAGTACATTTACTCCTCCCAAATAGTTATTCCGGTGGGAAACCTCCGTCTCAACACAAAACTTCCACAAAAAGTTATAAGAGAACCTCACAAAAAATTACCAATAAAATCTTAATCTCACAAAAGTTACCACCTTAAACCTGCCCAAAATTAAGTCTAAACTTCACAAAACGTCATTAAATAAATTAAAACTATAAAAGCATTAATTGCCACATACATTTGAACCTATTAACCTCTAATAAAAAATCTTTCGGTTAAGGCGAGAAACCAGTTTAGGAAGCCGAAATTTTGGTGTTTTTCGTGATTTTTTTTAACAGGGAAGGAATAATCAGAATTTGTTTAAACTTGCAGGATATTTTATTCATGTTTTGAAGTACACTTTGTAACTTTTTCAAGTCATTTCCGCCGAAAATAGTGGAGTTAGAAGCTGCTGTCCATGGACGATCGCCATCCGAGTTTTTTACTGGTGGGCATTCCTGAAGTCACAATTTTTATCTGTAATCATTACAATTTTTTTTCGTTAACAACATATTTCCTAAGAATATGAACCTAATTGTGATAAAAAAAGTTGCAAATTGCATGTTTTTGAGGTGTTTGAACACAATGTCATGTTTTTATACCGTTTTTTTTCACATTTTTTGCATTAAAAAAATGCATCTCCTCTTGACGAGCTTTCCGAGCTTCCTTGGTCTCCAACGAGCTGCGCCTATTCTGTCTTTACACGCGCTGCCCATCCATGTTCCCGGCAAAATTGAAGCTCCGCGAGCCAACTACGAGTTTTAATTCGTTCATCAGCATTAGAAGGGCTGAATTTCCTTCATTAAATAACGCAGTGGCCAAGAATGCTGCAACCTCGACTATTTTCAGGCCAGCATGTAGGTGTTTTGGAGCCAATCGTCAAACGATCGAATTGAAACTTTCATTAGCGTTCTGCGTATGACCGCCTAAACATCTCGTCAGCAAATCGTCTCTCGATAAATCTTTGTATATTGGAAGAATTTCTTTTTGAACGTCGGGGTGTAATGGGGCAGTGCGCTTCAGGCTCCGTTCCAAGTGCTTTAGCGTGCTGCCACTTGCACCAGCTGTATTCTCCCTCTGGACAGTTGTCGTGTTGTGGATTGTCGTCTGTGGATATCATGTGCTGAAAAGTCGCCATTATGGCCTTCTTCATGTCTTCGATGCTGCTCACATTTCTTTGAATCGCTAAGCCGTAATACATGCTGAGCTTTTTCACCAAAGCCTCTGTCAACTTTCCTTTTCCGCCCAGTTTTTTAGTTTTCCTGATGTTTCGGAGCCGAGTTCCAATCCTTTTCTGAACATGGCCTATGCATTCACTTTTGACAACTGTCAGTTCATCACCGTAGGGATTTAAATTAACAACTGCTGTGAACGTTTTCAAATCTCCATCACCGATATAATTGCCGTATTTTACACCATATAGTTCCTCCGATCTCAAGAACATCATTTTCACAGATTCCACTTCCATGCTTCCCGCGGAGTCTTCATGTGTTTTCATACAATTTTCTTCGTCATGATCGTCTTTCCACGCCAGATATTCTGCTGAATTTTTCGATTTGTTCTTCCAATATATACATGATTGGCAGTAACTGCTTCGTAAAACCAGATCGACGACTTTTCCGGAGTAATATCCGATGAGCGTTGTAACACCATACGAGGATTTGATATTGATGATACGAGGATAACGAGGATTTGAATCCTCGTTTTTTCCAAGTTCCATCACCAGATACTTTTAAATTCAGAGTAGGCCTCTCGCGTTTCTCGTTCTCTTTCTTTTCTTCTTCAACAGCTTTCTTACAGCAGAATTCATACACTTTTTTCGCAGCGGCGTGGATATGAGTGTAAATTCCATTGTAAGTTTCTTCAGCCATACCATTGCCGATGCCCATGTAATTACAAAATAAATTCAGTCCTTGTCTGCCAACACCTAAGAGCCGCATGACAAATACAATCCTACGATTTATCTCAAATCCAGTGCTGAGTAAAGGACCTGAATTGATTTGTCTCGATCCAGAGTGGCAATCGACAACAAGCTTGAAACCAAGGCCACGTTTTCCAGTTTCTTGAAATTTCACATTCTGTTAGCAATTTCGACAAATAAGAATTTCCGACAAACCAGTGAATACGGTGAAAAATTTGATGAGCCTATCTAGAGTCGCGGTAGTGACTCGAGACAAGTACATTTAATATACTATAATGTCGAAGACGATGAGTCGCTACTTAGTCCAGGAACCGGGTATGAAAAAGGCCCTTTTCATGACACCGAGCCAGAACGATTCTAATCGACGGATTCGTGTAGGGCTGATATCCCTGATGAAGGCCTACCACTTTCCAACCACAGATTTTGGGGGGCTTTTTTTTGCCACGCGGTCAAAGTTGGCAAAACCATGTTTTTGGGAGATAGCGTCGAAACTATTAATCGGAGAAAAAAAAAGTTCAGTAACTATTTGTAGATATTAGAAAAACGAACAATTTGGCGGGTCGCAAATTAAAATCGGTTCATTAGTTCGCCCGCAAAAAAATATAAACCAGCTAAAATGGCCATTTCTATCATAGCCTATTATTAGTTTAAAAATGCGTATACAGCCTCCAAAATCTCAGGATATTTGCTCCTCGGTACACTAAATAAGTGTGCAAAATTTGGGCATGATCGGAAAAACAGTTTTTGAGAAAAGCCATTTGTTATTAAAGAACCGACTGTTTTTACGAGGAATTTCTACACCGGGAGAGTGTCGCAGTTCAATAAAACCAAAACGAAATTGATCCGAAAGAGTCGTACTATCATGTACACTTTGGAGCAAATCGATTTTTTATAATTAAAAGGGTGAAAAACGGCTCCAAAAATAGGGTACGATTTTTACTCATAAACAAATGGAATTCCATGGCGAATTTTTAAGTCACAGAGTCGGAATTGACATATCGGAATTGACATATTTCGAAAGCGTTTATTTTTCTACGAATTTAGAAAAAAAAAAATTTGCAAAAAGTTTATTAGGGGGAGATAAAAAAATTTGTTTTTCAATAATTATTGCAGCTGCTCATTTCAACATAGAGAGCTAAAAATTGGACAGCGTACAGAGAAAGGCTTGTGCTAACTGGAGAAAAATCGGCGGAAAAATCCCATATAAATTTATTGTTTATTTCAGCGGTTTTTTGAGAGGCCAAATGTGACGTCGCGTTTGGCGGCAGAGTGGGGGTAGCCGTCTCGGGCTCGCGCGCGCTCGCGTGAAAAGTTGATCCGCGCGTTCAAATTCGACAAACATGGAATATCTCGGGAACAAATTAACTTATCGAGTTGTTTTTTTTTTTATCTGGGCTAACTTTTTCCGCTGATCATAATTTTGTTATTAAAAATTCTGAAAAATTGAAAATTCACCTCCAAATTTATTGATCATTTTTTATTTGTTTATTTTACCTTATTTTGTACTTAACTTTTGGGTGAAATCAGATTCAAATGTTATTTTTGTGTTGTTCTCCAACTACTGAACGGAGGAAAAAAAAATCAATGCAAAATGTTTTGTTAGCAGAGCACGTGTCATTTCGTTTTTACAATAAATGAACGAATTGAGGTCATTAAAACTACGAAACACACCACATGTTCTCAAAATTAAAGAATATATATTTTTTTAATTTAAATTATTATGCACAAGGTTCAGGGTACAAGCAAATAAAAAAATATTAATTTTGAGAACATGTGGTGTGTTTCGTAGTTGTAATGGCCTCAATTCGTTCATTTATTGTAAAAACGAAATGACACGTGCTCTGCTAACAAAACATTTTGCATTGAATTTTTTTTTCCTCCGTTCAGTAGTTGGAGAACAACACAAAAATAACATTTGAATCTGATTTCACCCAAAAGTTAAGTACAAAATAGGGTAAAATAAACAAATAAAAAATGATCAATAAATTTGGAGGTGAATTTTCAATTTTTCAGAATTTTTAATAACAAAATTATGATCAGCGGGAAAAGTTAGCCCAGATTAAAAAAAAAACAACTCGATAAGTTAATTTGTTCCCGAGATATTCCATGTTTGTCGAATTTGAACGCGCGGATTAATTTTTCACGCGAGCGCGCGCGAGCCCGAGACGGCTACCCCCACTCTGCCGCCAAACGCGACGTCACATTTGGCCTCTCATAAAACCGCTGAAATAAACAATAAATTTATATGGGATTTTTCCGCCGATTTTTCTCCAGTTAGCACAAGCCTTTCTCTGTACGCTGTCCAATTTTTAGCTCTCTATGTTGAAATGAGCAGCTGCAATAATTATTGAAAAACAAATTTTTTTATCTCCCCCTAATAAACTTTTTGCAAATTTTTTTTTTTCTAAATTCGTAGAAAAATAAACGCTTTCGAAATATGTCAATTCCGATATGTCAATTCCGACTCTGTGACTTAAAAATTCGCGATGGAATTCCATTTGTTTATGAGTAAAAATCGTACCCTATTTTTGGAGCCGTTTTTCACCCTTTTAATTATAAAAAATCGATTTGCCCCAAAGTGTACATGATAGTACGACTCTTTCGGATCAATTTCGTTTTGGTTTTATTGAACTGCGACACTCTCCCGGTGTAAAAATTCCTCGTAAAAACAGTCGGTTCTTTAATAACAAATGGCTTTTCTCAAAAACTGTTTTTCCGATCATGCCCAAATTTTGCACACTTATTTAGTGTACCGAGGGGCAAATATCCTGAGATTTTGGAGGCTGTATACGCATTTTTAAACTAATAATAGGCTATGATAGAAATGGCCATTTTAGCTAGTTTATATTTTTTTGCGGGCGAACTAATGAACCGATTTTAATTTGCGACCCGCCAAATTGTTCGTTTTTCTAATATCTACAAATAGTTACTGAACTTTTTTTTTCTTCGATTAACAGTTTCGTCGCTATCTCCCAAAAACATGGTTTTGCCAACTTTGACCGCGTGGCAAAAAAAAGCCCCCCAAAATCTGTGGTTGGAAAGTGGTAGGCCTTCATCAGGGACATCAGCCCTACACGAATCCGTCGGTTAGAATCGTTCTGGCTCGGTGTCACGTAAAAATACCCAGTTCCTGGACTATATGGCCTCTGCACACTGCGCGCGATGAGCGACGGGCGGTGAGCGATTTGCGACGCGTTCGTGAAAATTTATTTTCCTATGTTCAATACTGCGAGCGACGCAAGCGACAAGCATCGCAACAGAATATGTAGCAGCAGACATTGAAAGCGAGGTTATATACGTGGTAAACAGATGGTGAAGTACTAAAAAATTACTAAAAAAACTTTATCTGTGTAAATCAATAAAAGAAAATAAAAATAACATGTCAGTGGTAAACAGCACTTGGATTTTCGATTATTCTATACATTACACAATTGCTAACAACTATACAGGCGCGTTCAAAAACTCATCCTTTCATTGCACTTTTTCATTCTTCATGTGTTGGACAGAGACAGAACGATTATTCTGGATTAAAAATGTCGACTGAAGAACGCGCCATCGCTGGTCGCGAGCGTCACGAGCGATGAAAATCGAAATTTGGTCAACTCCGTGAGCGACGTCGCGAGGGAACTGGCGACGGATGTGACGTTCGGAAAAGCAGAGATCTCATTGGCTATCGCTCATCGCTCATCGCTCATCGCGTGCAGTGTGCAGAGGCCATTACTTAGTTCTGTATAGTTAGCAGATAAATTTCATAATACTAATTTTTTATTGTTGCTATATCTTAGGAATTATTTATGCCATTTATTGACACTAATATCATAATTTTCGAAATAATAGTTTATTGATAATAAATAAAAATGTATTGGGCGTACAGGTAGCAGAACGTAATGCAAAGTTCTCTTTTTTCGCAATCAAACAGAAATCATTTGGGAAACACATTAGCAATGCTATAATAAATTGCGAAGTAATTATTTTATCACGATCACGAAACCTAAATCAATCAATTATTCCAAGAGAAATCCGCTTTCCTAGGTATTTTCTGGTATACGCCGTCTCTCATCTCTCATTGGATATCGCTGCTGAGTGCGAGTAGAAGTGTGCTGTGGTTATAACCCGTTAATTAATTGTAGTTATATCAATCATATCAACAATGAACAATATCAATTTGGTGCGAAAACGTCATGTATTATTCAACCTCTTGAAAAATAAGTATGTATGAGTGGAAAACGTACAGTGGAAACGTATATGGGTAACGTAAAAGTTGATAACGAAATAGAACACGTAACATTTAATCTGATCGACGAAGCTGCTTTCCTTCAACCTAACCTAATCATTATTCAACATTAATTATAATTAATTGTAGTTAATATATACAGGGTGTCCCATAGGAATGTGTGAAAACTAATGAATCACTATTTTTTAAGTAATGAAAGGACTGGAAAAATTTTAATATTTTTTAATAAAGGAAAGTCGTCATTTTCATTTCACGTCTATTTTATTATATATAACAAAGAACTATTTAGTACAAACTATTAATTTAAAAATACAATGAAGAATGTGAGGTATTAATGATATATATTTTCGAACTGAGAACCATCTGAATTGGCACAAATATCCAAACGCTTCCTAAAACTATCAAAAACATGTTCTAATGTTTCGTCTGAAATACCATTGACGATCTTCTTAATTTCTTTAATTAAATCATCTATTGTTCTCGGGTTATTTTCATAGCAATGATCTTTAATGTAGCCCCATAAAAAGAAATCACAGGGATTGAGATCTGGCGAATAAGGTGGCCACTCTAATGCTGTTCCTCTAGCAAAGCATGGGTACCCTAGTCCAATAATTCGATCGCCATAAACTTTATTGACGGACTCAAATACTTCTCGTGTGCGATGAGGAGCTGCTCCGTCTTGCATAAAAGAAAAAGATTTAACGAGACCTCTCTTCTTCGCATAAGGAAAGAATTTAGTCTCTAATATTCCTTTGTATGTCTGCGGTGACAGTAGATTCAATGAAATACAGGTAGATACCTTTTATTGACATGGCTGCCCACACGGTCACTTTCCGGGGATGAAGAGACGTTGCCATTACGACTGTAGGATTTTGCGAGCCCCAAAAGCGATAATTTTGTTTGTTGACGTAACCATTCATCCAGAAATGCGCTTCGTCAGAAAAAATGATTGCTTTTTCACTCAATTCTTCATTTTCGAACATTTGCGTAATCGTGTTGCAGAACTCTTTTCTCTTTTCTTTTGCGTCTTCAGTTAACAACTGATGCGTGGTTATTTTATAAGGGTGCATTTTTAGAAAATAGCGTAGAGTCCTATGCACAGTTGATTTACTCAGTTTCAAAGCTTTTTCGGCCTTGCGAATCGAAGAATGTGGATTCTCTTTAAAATATTTTTCAACTTCATTGCTCGTCTCCTCCGTAGTTACCGAGACTGAAGGGCCTGGTAAATCTTTCCTACAGTCTTGCAGAGTTCCATATTGTATAAAATTATCAATTACTCTGTAAAAAAGAACAATATTGCCGTCAGAATTCGCTGAAACTTCGAGAAAAAGATTATTTATGGAACGTTATAGAAAAATCAATATAAAAAAAAATTGATTCTTACCTTCTAAGAGTAGTGTCGCTCGAAACTCTTTTAGTTCCGAACTTAGTACGGAATTCTCTAAATGCTTCACTGTAAATTTTTCCTTTTGTGTAGAAGCACTCAATGAGAAAAACCTCTTCTTCGATGGTAAGCTCACTCATTTTCACTAACGCCGTCCGCTTTCTACCGCAGCTAGAATAAAACTGACAAACCTCAGGTATATACTTGTAAAACGTAGGGCCCCTGAGAGGGTCGAAAGGGTGGGGATCATTCGTTTGGTTTTCACACATTCCCATGGGACACCCTGTATATATGTAAGACATGTATATGAGGTATTCCACGTCAAACCGGCGGACTTTTTCCCTGAACCTCGCCGACTTGGGTAATTAATTTTTATATGATTATATGAAGTCTAAAAGACACCCTGAATTTTTTTCAGATTTTTCTGAACAGCCATTTTTGAAAAAAAAAAAAAATCCAAAAAAAAGCCCCTTTTTAAAAATCTGAAAAAATTCCTAAAAATCGGTGATTATATGCCAAACATTTTAAGCTACCGCCCGTAGTGGAAATACGATTTTTCTGTATTTTTATGAGCTATTAAAGTTGAAAAAATTCTCAAAAAATCAAGAACCACTCATTTTGGGCCAATAGTTGAATATTTTCGTACACAAAACATTTTTTGGGATATTTTAGACCAGTACAAGACAAAAAAAATTGAGCCAGGCAAAAAGTTGAGGTATTCATTTAATAATTTTATTCAATTTTATCAAATAGATAAAACTGATCAATTATATTTGAGTAAATCTTGAAAAAAAATCAATTCTTTTTGAGGATCCTATGGGATCGGTGTTCTAATTTTAATTTGATTGTTCGAAAATTCTGACGAAAATTAGTTTCAGGCACCAAAATATTCAACTATTGGGCCGGAGTAAGTGTTTTTCGATATTTTTGGAATTTTTTAACGTTATTAGCCGATTAACACACAGAAAAAATCGTACTTCCACTACGGACGGTAGCTTAAAATGTTTGGCATATAATCACCGATTTTTAGGAATTTTTTCAGATTTTTAAAAAGGGGCTTTTTTTGGATTTTTTTTTATTCAAGAATGGCTGTTCAGAAAAATCTGAAAAAATTTCAGGGTGTCTTTTAGACTTCATATAATCATATAAAAAATAATTACCCAAGTCGACGAGGGTCAGGGAAAAAGTCCGCCGGTTTGACGTGAAATACCTCATATATATTATATGTAAGAGAATTGGGTAATTTGATAACTGTAAAAATAGTAGGTGGGTTTGGGTCATCTTGCGGTTGTTTTTTGAATAGTTGGACATGTGGAAATAGTATTTTTACATGTCCCACTATTCAAAAAACAACCGCAATATGACCCGAACCCACCCTACTATTTTTACAGTCATCAAACTACTCGAATAACTCTTAAAAACTTTGATGACCGTCATCAGAATGACCAAAAGTCATCAAAGTACACGAATAACTCTTAGAAAAGTCATTAAACTACTCAATTGTCTTACATGGTAGCATGTCTAAATATCACAGTCAAAATATCACACGACAAAATATCACGGACAAAATATAACATGACAAAAAAACACACGAACAAAATATCACACAACAAAAAATTACCTCTACAAAATATCACATGACAAAAAATCACCGCGACAAAATATCATATCGACAGTATATCACAGCCAGGCATGAATTTATTGATGCTCAATGTTGTGTGTGTATGCTGTGAGTGTTGTACATGGCAGAATGGATAATGGTTCGCAGTTACGCCAGAGTGGGGGTGAATCCTGATATACACAGACTATTGTATGTAGATAATCGTAATGATAATTTAGTATCAATTCGCCTTGAGTCTTGATTAATTGTATTGAATTTGAGATTGATGATGTTGCCGGATATGAAACATTGATTGAAAGTGAATATTTTAATAAACATGCCGAGGTATTGAAAAACTAAGTTGTGTATTTTGAAGAAAATTATATCGGTAATGCATTGACTCAAACCCACCCCACTATTTTCACATGTCCAACTATTCAAACAACAACCCAAAGATGACCCGAACCCACCCTACTATTTCCACATGCCCAAGTATCCAAACAATAACCCAAAGATGACCCGAACCCACCGTACTATTTCCACATGCCCAACTATTCAAACAACCACCCAAAGATGACCCGAACCCACCCTACTATTTCCACATGTCCAACTATTCAAACACCAACCCAAAGATGACCTGAACCCACCCTACTATTTCCACATGTCCAACTATTCATACGACAACCCAAAGATGACCCGAACCCACCCTACTATTTTGACATGTCCAACTATTCAAACAACAACCCAAAGATGACCCGAATCCACCCTACTATTTCCACATGTCCAACTATTCAAAAAACAACTCAAAGATGACCCAAACCCATCCTACTATTTCCACATGTCCAACTATTCAAACAACAACCCAAAGATGACCCAAACCCAGCCTACTATTTCCACAATGCATTACGCAAATTCGGGCAGGTCGATAATGCGTGCTGATTTTTAGTTTAGCGTTTGCTTGCGTGTTTCAAATAAAATAATTTCATTGTGATATATTGTCGGGGTAGTTTTTTGTCGTGTGATATTTTGTACGTGCGATGTTTTGTCCGACAGTTTGTCCGTGTGATACTTTGTCCGTGATATTTTGTCAGTGTTATTTTGTCACTGACAAACTATCACTGACAAAACTATCACGGACAGTGTTTGTCCCTGACAAACACTGACAAAATATCACAGAACAAAATATCATCCGGACAAAACATCACACGTACAAAATATCACACGACGAAAAACGACACCGACAATATATCACAATGAAATTATTTTATTAGAAACACGCAAGTAAACGCTAAACTAAAAATCAGCACGCATTGCCGATCTGCCCGAATTTGCGTAATGCATTGTGTAGGGTGGGTTTGGGTCATGGTGGGTTGGTTGTTTGAACACTTGGACACGTGGAAATAGAAGGGTGGGTTCGGGTTATCTTTGGGCTGTTGTTTGAATAGTTGGACATGTGGAAATAGTAGGGTTGGTTCGGATCATCATTGGGTTGTTGAATTTTGTGTTTCTTCTTGAATTTTGTGTTTCAGATGAGTAGAAGTCTCGGATCGATCTTCACCGTCCGGGTCGGATTTTTCGAGAGGGTCGTCTTCAATGCCAATTATATGATAATAAACACTGTTTTTAAAATTAAAAAAAAATTTTTTTGTATACTTAATAAAGGTAGTAATAAACCCGAAAAGTTAAAACATCGATTTTTAAATTTTTTAAGGCAAAAAAAAAATCGTGAAAATAGGTGAAATTTTCGTGCTCTAGACCATACGGTCCCCTTAAACAGTTGGACATGTGGAAATGGGTGGGTTCAGGTCAACTTGGGTTGTTGTTTGAATAGTTGGACATGTAGAAATAGTAGGGTGGTTTCGGGTCATCTTTGTGTTTTTGTTTGTATAGTTGGGCATATGAAAATAGTAGGATGGGTTCGGGTCATCTTTGGGTTTTCGTTTGAATAGTTGGACATGTGAAAATAGTCGGGTGGGTTCGGGTCATCTTTGGGTTGTTGTTTGAATAGTTGGACATGAGGAAACAGTAGGGTGGGTTTGGGTCATCTTTGAATTGTTGTTTGAATAGTTGGACATGTGGAAATAGTAGAGTGGGTTCGGGTCATCTTTGGGTTACTGTTTGAATAGTTGGACGTGTGGAAATAGTAGGGTGGGTTCGGGTCATATTTGGATTGTTGTTTGAATAGTTGGACATGTGGAAATAGTAGGGTGGATTCAGGTCATATTTGGGTTATTGTTTGAATACTTGGACGTGTGGAAATAGTAGGGTGGGTTCGGGTCATCTTTGGGTTGTTGTTTGAATAGTTGGACATGTTGAAATAATAGGGTGGCTTCGGGTCATCATTGGGTTGTTGTTTAAATAGTTGGGCATGTGGAAATGGGTGGGTTCAGGTCATCTCTGGGTTGTTGTTTGAATAGTTGGACATGTAGAAATAGTAAGATGGGTTCGGGTCATCTTTGAGTTGTTGTTTGTATAGTTGGACATATGGAAATAGTAGGATGAGTTCGGGTAATCTTTGGGTTGTCGTTTGAATAGTTGCACATGTGGAAATAGACGGGTGGGTTCAGGTCATCTTTAGGTTGTTGTTTGAATAGTTGAACATGTGGAAATAGTAGGGTGGGTTCGGGGCATCTCTGGGTTCTTGTTTGAATAGTTGGGCATATGGAAATAGTAGGGTGTGCTCGGATCATCTTTGGGTTGTTGTTTGAATAGTTGGACATGTGGAAATAGTAGGGTGGGTTCGGATCATTTTTAGGTTGTTTGAATAGTTGGACGTGTGGAAATAGTAGAGTGGGTTCGGGTCATCTTTGGGTTATTGTTTGAATAGTTGGGCATGTGGAAATAGTAGGGTGGGTTCGGGTCATCTTTGAATTGTTGTTTGAATAGTTGGACATGTGGAAATAGTAGGGTGGATTCGGGTCATCTTTGGGTTGTTGTTTGAATAGTTGGACATGTCAAAATAGTAGGGTGGGTTCGGGTCATCTTTGGGTTGTCGTATGAATAGTTGGACATGTGGAAATAGTAGGGTGGGTTCAGGTCATCTTTGGGTTGGTGTTTGAATAGTTGGACATGTGGAAATCGTAGGGTGGGTTCGGGTCATCTTTGGGTTGTTGTTTGAATAGTTGGGCATGTGGAAATAGTACGGTGGGTTCGGGTCATCTTTGGGTTATTGTTTGAATAGTTGGGCATGTGGAAATAGTAAGGTGGGTTCGGGTCATCTTTGGATTGTTGTTTGAATAGTTGGACATGTGGAAATAGTAGGGTGGGCTTGAGTCAATGTATTACTGATATAATTTTCTTCAAAATACACAACTAAGTTCTTCTATACCTCGGCATGTTTATTAAAATATTCACTTTCAATCAACGATTCATATCCGGCAATATCATCAATCTCAAATTCAATAGAATTAATCAAGACTCAAGGCGAATTGATACTAAATTATCATTATGATTATCTACATACAATAGTCCGTGTATATCAGGAATCACCACCACTCTGGCGTAACTGCGAACCGTTATCCATTCTGCCATGTACAATACTCACAGCATACACACACAACATTGAGCATCAATAAATTCCTGCCTGGCTGTCATATACTGTCGACGTGATAGTTTATCCGTGATATTTTGTCGTGTGAATTTCGACTGTGATATTTAGACGTGCTACCATGTAAGACAATCGAGTAGTTTAATGACTTTTCTAAGAGTTATTCGTGTACTTTGAAGACTTTTGGTCATTTTGATGACGGTCATCAAAGTTTTTAAGAGTTATTCGAATAGTTTGATGACTGTAAAAATAGTAGGGTGGGTTTGGGTCATCTTATGGTTGTTTTTTGAATAGCTGGACATGTAAAAATACTATTTCCACATGCCCAACTATTCAAAAAACAACCGCAAGATGACTCAAACCCACCCTACTATTTGTACAGTTATCAAATTACTTGATTCTCTTACATATAATATATATACATATCTTACACACACACACACACACACACGCACACGCACACGCACACGCTCACGCACACGCACACGCACACGCACACACACACACACACACGCGCGCACACGCACACGCACACGCACACACACGCACCCACCCACACGCACACACACGCACCCACCCACACACACACACACGCACCCACGCACGCACGCACGCACGCACGCACGCACGCACGCACGCACGCACGCACGCACGCACGCACGCACGCACGCACGCACGCACACATATATGTATATGAGCAGATCCATTGGTTTTCGAGCATTTTCTCGGGAGGGGTCTTTCGTATTTGGTGAAAATTGGTTACTTCGAAGTACCTCAAAAACTATCGCCAAATACCAAATTTCAACTGTCTAAGTGCCCAAGGTCATGAGAACGAGCCTTTTAAAAGTCTAATAATCACCATATTTAGCCTATCTTCAAAATGATGATTCACTTAAACCTCACGTTCAAATTGAATGATACAAGTCACATTTTGTTCAGTATGCCATCTAGTTTGTAGAAAAAAAATTTGAGTCACCTAAGCCAAAAGGCCTTTTATCCCGACTACGTTAAATAACTTGAAATTTTCAATAATATGATGATTTTAAAATTGTCGCCATAAATTCATTTTTAATCTCACTGACTTCTAGCATGGCTCATTTTTTTCGTTCTTTTATACCCTTCAAGCGAATGCAGCTAAAAATTTCATTTACGTAAAGGAACTCAGAGATATTTCATTTCAAAGTTAGTCATTTTCGAAATATTATGAAAAATCGCTGACTTTTACCTTACACTACGCATTTCTATCAACTTCAATCATTACCAAAATTTAGGTGAGAGTAGTTTTTTATATCTAGAACGACTCCCCTTAAGGAATTTCTTGGCCCGAACTTCCATCACTCTCTACAGTCTGCTGAAGATCACAATAATTCTGATTACTTTTGAGTTAAAAAATTAATAATGCAGTGTTCATTACTTTTTTCTGAAGATTATTTTACGCACATTTCAATACGGTCACACTAAATTTAAGCTAATATTGCATTAAAAACTGTAAAGAAATTTTTAACATTATTATCACGTTAAAAAAAACATATTTAAGTCAAAATTTTTACTTTAAATTATTTTATGTTTATTTCTTTTAAAATAAAAACATCTTTTCAATACTTCAATTAAAATACATAAATTTTTCCAATTATGATAGACAAGCTCTTAATTTTTACGAATCTCATTGTTTACATTCGTTCAGAAACGTTATTTTCTCATAATTTAAAATTGAATCATTTTCGTAAAATAAGTAATGTATTATTCGCACCATCTAGTTATCAGTGAAAAAAGCAATAATTATTCGAGTGTATCTACTCAACCCCCATAGGGGCCGTGCGTGGTGCTTACAACGCCACGAAGTGGGCAATTTCTACATTAGCTAAGTGTTAAGTAATCAACCGCGTATACGCGGGCGACAAGATTTTTTAATTGATTTACGATACAAAATTGATTTGTTTGTTTTGCTTCATCAAAAAGATATTGGTAAATGCAGGGCAGCTCTCACACACCATTTTGGTTTCGAGAAGATTGACCATTTTTGAAATACTGTTCTTTTCCCGAGAGCGCTGCCCATTTCGCATGAAAGAGCGAGAAACAAACGGAATGAATTATATGGCCGATTCGTCGCCCGTGCTTTGTGTTTTTACGACATTTGAGATATATCTTGAGTCACATTTTTTTAAAATTTTTATATAATTTTAGCCCCTAGCACGATTGTTAACCACGAGCTGAAAACCTTAATTGCTCATTTTTAACATTATTAATCGTAAAATTTGTCTTTATTCCTATCATTCAAAGCCAAAATAACACCGCACAAATTGCACACTCAGACACGAGAGAGCGCGCATATCGGCGGTGGTGCTGCTCTCTATAGCTCACGTACGGTCCCTATTGGTGAGCTGTGTCTCTTTATGTTACTCCTGGATACCGGTGTCTAGGCCAGGGAGACTAGAGAGAAGGAGTGAACACACCGTACAAGAAGTGTACCCAAACATCGGTAGAAAATGAGAGGCGCTGCGATCGCAAAGTACAATTTTGTAATATATATATGCCATGTCAACACCTCTCATAACCTCAATTCAAAAGTGTAGTATAACTTCAATTCCTCAATTGATACAATTATAACCTCAGTCTTTTTAAATTGGGCTGCGTCAACGAAGTGGATATTGCGTAGAATGTGTGTGGCGTAAACATTGGATTTTTCATGTGTATTGATATAATCGTAAAAATATTAATTAAATCTAGTATACATTTGATGCTCCCGAATGAATTTAGGTAAATGGCAATTTCCATTTGGAGTTTTATATATTCTTGTGTTTCTGAGTCGAATTGAATAAAAGGAAATAACCCAATGAGTGGCGTTTAAATTTACCAGCATTCACATTTATAAAATCAGATTAGCATAAAAGCGATGAGCTGCATTGAAAGTAAATTGCGACGAATTTTGGCTTCTTATATTCACGTATAAAAATTATTTCTTGCTTTGACCCTATTGAAATGTGCGTAAAATAATCTCCAAAAAAAAAGTAATAAACACTGCATTATTAATTTTTTAACTCAAAAGTAATCAGAATTATTGTGATGTTCAGCAGGCTGTAGAGAGTGATGGAAGTTCGGGCCAAGAAATTCCTTAAGGGGAGTCGTTCTAGATATAAAAAACTACTCTTACCTAAATTTGGGTAACGATTGAAGTTGATAGAAATGCGTAGTGTAAGGTAAAAGTCAGCGATTTTTCGTAATATTTCAAAAATGACTAACTTTGAAATGAAATATCTCTGAGTTCCTTTACGCAAATGAAATTTTTAACTGCATTCGCTTGAAGGGTACAAAAGAACGAAAAAAATGAGCCATGCTAGAAGTCAGTGAGATTAAAAATGAATTTGTGGCGACAATTTTAAAATCATCATATTATTGAAAATTTCAAGTTATTTAACGTAGTCAGGATAAAAGGCCTTTCGGCTTAAGTGACTCAAATTTTTTTTCTACAAACTAGATGGCATACTGAACAACATGTGACTTGTATCATTCAATTTGAACGTGAGGTTTTTGTGAATCATTATTTTGAAGATAGGCTAAATATGGTGATTTTTAGACTTTTAAAAGGCTGGTTCTCATGACCTTGGGCACTTAGACAGTTGAAATTTGGTATTTGGCGATAGTTTTTGAGGTACTTAGAAGTACCCAATTTTCAGCAAATTCGAAAGACCCCTCCCGAGAAAATGCTCGAAAACCAATGGATCTACTCATATATATATATATATATATATATATATTAACTATAATTAATTATAATTAATGATAAATAATGATTAGGTAAGGTTGAAGGAAAGCAGCTTCGTCAATCAGATTAAATATTACGTGTTCTATTTCGTTATCGACTTTTACGTTACCCGTATACGTTTCCACTGTACGTTTTCCACTCATCCATACTTATTTTTCAAGAGGTTGAATAACACATGACGACGTTTTCGCGCCAAATTGATATTGTTCATTGTTGATATGGTTGATATAACCTCAATTAATTGACGGGTTATAGCCACAGCACACTTCTACACGCGCTCAGCAGCGATATTCAATGAGAGATGAGAGACGGGGTATACCAGAAAATCCCTAGGAAAGCGGATTTCTCTTGGAATAATTCTTAGGTTTCGCGTTATCGTGATAAAATAATTACTTCGCAAATTATTCTAGCATTACTAATATGTTTCCCAAATGATTTCTAAGTGATTGTGACAAAAAAGAACTTTGCATTACGTTCTGCTAACTATACGCCCAATACATTTTTATTTATTATCAATAAACTATTATTTCGAAAATTATATTAGTGTCAATAAATGGCATAAATAATTTCCAAGATATAGCAATACTATAAAATTAGTATTATGAAATTCATCTGCTAACTATTCAGAACTCTATTACCCTTTACCTATTACCCAAGAGTCACAACTGTGAGTCTAAACAAAATTCAAGACTGAACAAATATCCGTCAGCTGTCACATCCGCGATCTTTATAACCTTATTTTTTTAACCTCACTACTGTGAGGTCAAAGCCGTTAAAATGAAAAGTCAAAACTGTATGGGTTCAGATATCACATCAACGAACACAGTCTCACATATTACCAGAATGTTATCAGTGTTCTAGTTAGTATCACTAGACAGCGACCGCGGATTGAGCATCAAAATATGTGCGCAAAAAACGCCACCGTTTTTCGATGCCACGAAAAAATGAAATATTAATATTTCCAATATGCGTTAGACTACAGAGTTCTAAATAGTCAGAATCGAAAGGAAAAAAATAAAAAATACGTGAACCCGTAACATCTCTCAAAATACTGTAATTAATTAGATATCGCGGAATCAATTTTCGAAAATTTTCAAAAACTGTTCGAAACCACGTTGCTTGCTGTAAAGAGTCTAGTCAGCGACTCGTTTTCGACATCAAGAGACTCGGTAGAGTCTCGGGACAAGTACATTGACAGCTCTGTCGTCTGCTTGGCCCGAGGCTCGCCGAGTCTATCTAGAGTCGCAGTAGCGACTCGAGACAAGTACATTTAATATACTATAATGTCGAAGATTATGAGTCGCTACTAGAGTCTTTACAGTAAGCAGAGTGGTTTCAAACAGTTTTTGAAAATTGTTTCGGCGATATTTAAAGAATTACAGCGTTTTAAAAAATGTTGCGGGTTCACGTATTTTTTCTTTTTTTTTCTTTCGATTGTGACTATTTAGAACTCTGTAGTCTAACGCATATTGGAAATATTAATATTTCATCCTTCCAAATCATCAAAAAAATGGTGCGTTTTTCGCACACATTTTTTGACGTTTCGCGGTCACTGTCTAGTCACACTAGTTGTAACTAGAAATCTGATGATATGTGAGACTGTTCATCGATGTGACAGCCGATTGGCTTTTCTTCATGTAATAACAGTAGTGAACAAGTGTGAGTTCAAAAAGGTTATAAAGATCGCGGATGTGAAATTCTATATTAATAGTGATAGTTGTGAGTTTAAAAAAGTGGACAAGTGCGAGTCGAACTCGCGCACGAAAGGTTCCGTACCATTATCTATAAAAACGGCAAAAAATCATGTCTGTTGTATGGGAGCCCCACTTAAATATTTATTTTATTCTGTTTTAGTATTTGTTGTTATAGCGGCAACAGAAATACATCATCTGTGAAATTTTATTCTCACTTTTCGGATAGTTTTGATAAAATCTATTGCTCAATTCGAAATTGTATCCATAAAGGGCTATGGTAACTAAAGAGTGCACAGTATGTGCCAGCATTCAAGTCAATATTGCTAAACACATTATCTATTTGAGTATAACCCGTTGTGGTAACAACACGAGGAAGTTTTGACTTTAAACCAATATGGTCAAAATATTTTTTTAAAGGTGCATTCTCATTAGATTCCAGTAAATCTACATTAAAATCCCCGCACACTATAGTCGGAGGCAACGGGAGTGTTCTGCCATCAAATATGACATTATTCATTGCATCTAAAAAATCGTTCCAGTTACATCGAGGGGATCTATAAATGCCAATGATCCGAACTCCTTTTAAATCAAAAGAAATGCCTTCACTATGCCCTTTCCCACACGATGTTTGAAATATTATTGCGTTGATTTCCGGGATATGTATATTTTTTAATGCAATCATACCCATTCCGCGGTTTGCTGTATTTAGATTTGGGCCGTGAGTCTTTGAGATAATATCCAAATTATTAATTTCAAAGGAATCCGATTAACTAGCCCACGTTTCTGCTAAAAAAACTATATCAGAATTGCTTATAATTGGATCGACAGTTACATCATCTATGCGTTTTCTTAAAGATTGTACGTTGTGATATACTATTTGAATGTAGTTGAGTGGCCTTTCTATGCGAAGATGTCTGAAAACAGGCACCAACGGATTTTGGCGTAAGCGACACATTTCTATAGCGACTGGACTTGTTTCCGATGGAGGAGAAGGATTCGGGAATTCTGTACCACTTACAGGAATTATAAACAATCCTTTTGAAGTTATCGCTCTAGAACATGCCACGCGTAGCATTGATCTTTTAAAGTTAGAACTTAAATGGACCACAACTTTATCCATCGTAGCTCCTTGGCTCTTGTGAACTGTTATCGCCTCAGCCGGAACCAAAGGGAACTGCGTTCGGCGGATTTGCAGATTCGATGCTTTCCACTTCTTAATAATGTAAGAAACACATTCTAAAGGAGTCCAGCTCTTCTGTAGCCTCCTTTGAACAGATCTTCTTTTATTTTGGCCTGCTTTTATGTCATCTAGTTCTAACCACAGTCTTAGTGGTCTTCTTTCTCCCGTTGCTTTATTAATACCATAGTCAATGGCTCTCAATCTGCCAGTAGTCCCGTTTACCAGGCCATCCTCTGTATCCACGTTTACAGTTATCATGTACCTAGCTGATATTTTTAGATTCAATTGTTTAAGTAATCCGTATGTTTGAGCGGTAGGCAAAGATGAAATCGTTTTTAAGGCGCGATTTTTAACCGATTGATTCGGTTCTCCGAAAACTTCATCCAAGGCATCAACGATGGCGCCTTTAGTGACCATTCCGTTTAAAACTCTTTTGTTATGCGCGTTAACTAAAGCATTACTGCTAAATAAATGCACAGCATCTCTGGCGTCTGTAGGTAGCTCGTTGATTTTGAAACATCTCTCACTCATTAACTCCAGGTCTGCAGACGTCATGCTCCCAGAAGCTAGATTGTTTAATGCAGTTGCAAAATTTAAGTCGTTTCTTTGCCGCATTATAATTTTTAATTCGAATAATTTAAATAAATTCCACAAATATGGGCCTGCTAGTGATGCAATGGTTTTACCAGTTAAATTTTGAAAAATCCAGTTATCTCCGACTGGAGGTAATTGACGCATATCACCAACAGCAATAATTGATACACCTCCAAATAGAGATGTTGTTTTAAATATTTGCTGTAAACGGCGGTTGATTTGATTAAACAGTTTTGAACCAACCATAGAAATTTCATCAATTATGATTAATTTTAGATGAGCTAATTTGCATGCGAGTGTATTTGACATCGAAGCTGATAATTCAGGCATAGTGTGGCCAACTTGATTTATAGGTTAAAAAAAAGCACTATGTAATGTTTGCCCGCCAATTCCGAAAGCCGCCTTTCCTGTTGTTGGTGCAGTCAAAAGTATTTTGATATCATCTGGGTTCGACCCAGGAGATGAATTGAAAACTCTTGTCAAACATTCAAATAAGCTGGTTATGAGTAAGCTTTTTCCTACTCCTGCTCCACCACTTAAAAATAAATAAACTGGCTTCCATTCAGGATCGTGATTATTATTAAAGTACTATAAGACATTAATCAAAAAGTCGCGTTGGTCTACATTTAATTTTCGAGTTAGTTCCAAATACGCTTCCTCAGGTATAAGGACAGGTGCAGCAAATGTAGCAGGTTCACCTTGGTTTGGTCCAGCATTTCCCCCAGGCAAAATATCATCTGCAACATCTGCAATTTGGTCTTCATACTCGCAACCCTCTAGAGGCCTTCTGTTTCCCTGACCCATAGCCACCTTATCACTTTCTTCACTTTCTACCTCAGCTTGCCTTATTGCATCTAGAAGGGCTTCAAACTCTTCAGCACCTCCGAGTTGATTAAAAGCGATACTGTTTGATCGTATTGTGTCAGCTGCTAAATGGAACTTGGCTTCTAAATGAAGTGAATCTTTCAAAAGTTCTTCTTCTTCATTTCTCCAAGGTAGATATAACATTAGTTGTTCTCTATAAAACTGTTCCGAATCTGTGGTACGACTGAAACGGCAAAACCGGATAACTCGGGGTTTCTGTCTACGCCTTATGTAACCATCATTGTTTAACAGAGTTATGCAATTACCCACTATTTCTTGGCTTCCATAATTTCCTGATAATATCTTTTCACAATCTTCATTTTCATTACTTTCATCCCCTAAAGATGTTCTACCCCGCTTATTACCTTTTTTAGAAAACATGTAAAATGCAGCAAAATAAGCAAGGCTCATGTTTTCAAATTCTTCAGTACGTGGACGATTGACGTAGTGATCGATCAGATTAGGCATAAATATGACACTAGATTTAGAATCCATATTTTGTAGTTCTCGTGTGCTTTTCAAAATTTGAACTCGTTTTTCGGGAATATTTGTATTAATGAACACTTCACTTTCACTGCCACGTGATAAGGGAAGGCTTATCAAATAATATACAGCCTCTTGTGCTGATAGTTCAGAAGCATTGAGGAACACATTCGATATGGTTCGCAAAGATTCTCGAACTGCTTTATTCCCTTTTCTTGTCTCTTCGACTGCATCTCTGAGAAGTTTTGACATACCGCGATCAGCTTTGTTAATATAGTTAACTATGTATAGCGAGCAAGCAAACGGGTCTAATATGTATTGAATATCCATATTGGCGCGATGTAATTGTATAATTTTTTTTGAGTAAGGATTTATATAAATATCTTTAGGGTTTCGCTTTAATATAATTGTAGGTCTGGAAATAGAAGCTCTAATGGCAAGAATGTACTGTTCTCTATTAAGTCCAACATATTGCAACAAGTTCTCAAAAGTTATTATATCTTCAGGAATATTATTAAGTTTTTCCTTTAGTTCACTTGCCAGTTTTTTGCTATTTTTATACGTAGGTTCATCTTTATTCAGTTCGGTTAAAACTATTGTGCTGCCATATGGGTAGAATGGTATACCAAATCTGCATGGTCTTTCCGGCTTTGGGTGACAGGTATGTGTATGCTTATGGCGCTGTAATTCGATGAGTGAAGCCTCAATGTCTTCGCTGTTACAAGTTATGATATTATCAATAAAGTTAACAATCTGCGGAATTACCGTTACATCACCTGGCTTAAACACCGATGCTCCTTTCAGCGACAGCATTATGTGGGCATGAGGAGAACCACGGTGCTGGAATTCTATTCTGTAGTAAAAAAGATCTATTTTAAATGTACCGAAAGGACCTGACGCACAAGACCATGCTTTTCTTAAAGCTTGCAGTCGAGTTTCAAAATACGTAGCGCATATATAGGGGTCGCTTTGTCAAGATTTTGTTGATAAAGGCGAGCTTTATCAACATAAGACAGCTGTTCTACTTGCTCCTTAGTTATTTCCTCTCTATCCACAGTCTTTTTTAACAATTTAATTAGTTCAGACCACTTTGTTTCTACCGCCGAAAGAGTTACAAAAAGTGTTGGAACACCAAATTGCCTAACCATAGCGAGTAATTTTTTTTTCTCTGCTTCCCAGTGAGCAGGCGAATTTTTTATTCCTCTTAAATCTCGATATCCGTCATCTACTAGAACCAAACTATGAACGTAAGCAGAATCTAGCATATTCTCAACCAAAATAGGTTCCCCAGTTCGATTTTTCTTTCGAAGACACATCGCAATACTATTTTGCACTCTGATAGTTTGTTGCTTTTTCAAAGCAGTAAATAGATAATCAGGACGGACGGCATGACGATCTTCTCGAGATATTTCTGATTTTGTAATGTCCATATGACTTGGTTTTACCTTAAATTCTCTTTTTTGACCACAATGAATTTTTACAAAAGCTAATTCTTCCATGTGTTCGTCGAAAATGAGAGATAGCGGCCGTTTTCCTTCACCTGGTGCAATTATCAAAGTGAAATCCTGATCTAATAGGGTTTCATTACCACCAGGATTAACATCTTCGTCTTCATTAGTATTCTCATTTTCATTATTCAGCTCATGACACGTACACACATCTTCATTACTCTCATCATCATATGACCAGTTCTCATCAATTTGAACGTTTAGATCTTTATAAAGATTACATTGAACCAAGTACTGAGCAGCTTCGCATACTTTTTTGGGTCTAATACGCTCCTTGCGTCCGTGTTTGTAGCACATTTTGCGTTTCAGTTCTACTATAATAACATGCGTATCTGATACTGACCTAGGTAATGAAGTAACCATAGTGTTTACTTCTACAGGTACATTTATTACATTTCCTGCAAGGCCATGCTGATATCCTAAGCCACTTCCCCTTTTAACAATTTTTATGAAAATATGTCGAGCACATACTAGGCGTTCTTCGATAGGAGTAAGATCTTTCAAGACGTCAGGTATTTCAGGAAATATCAAACCATTTGCTCTGGCTAAACGAGGAACTTTGAAACATCGTATATCTGTTGCGCACGTGTTACAGAAAGAACCTTTATCTGCCTCTGGGTGGAGATGGAATATTTGTGACAAATAGTCATCGGTATATATTTATAACTTTTTAATCTCAATGAAGATTTTGAAATAAATTTTATACTCTTTTTATGCCACAAACGTCCACAACAGTGACATGGGTTAGAATGCCCTTCTTGTACTGCAGAAATATATTCTTGACAAACTGCTTCCCACTTGGACATAAACCTTTCTTTACGGAACTTGGCTGCATTTTGTTCATTAATTCGATAATCTGCATCTTGACGAGCATCACGATGCGCTAGAGTATTTCGTGATTGTTCTGCTTCGGATATTCAGACTCAAGTCAAGCAACACGATGTGCTTGAGTGTCTCGTATTTGCTCTGCTTCGCGGTAGTCAGGCTCGAGTCGAGCAACACGATGTGTTTGAGTGTCTCGTATTTGCTCTGCTTCGCGGTAGTCAGGCTCGAGTCAAGCATCACGATGCGCTAGAGTATTTCGTGATTGTTCTGCTTCGCGATATTCAGACTCGAGTCGAGCAACACGATGTGCTTGAGTGTCTCGTATTTGCTCTGCTTCGCGGTAGTCAGGCTCGAGTCGAGCAACGCGATGTGTTTGAGTGTCTCGTATTTGCTCTGCTTCGCGGTAGTCAGGCTCGAGTCGAGCATCACGATACGCTAGAGTATTTCGTGATTGTTCTGCTTCGCGATATTCAGACTCGAGTCGAGCAACACGATGTGCTTGAGTGTCTCGTATTTGCTCTGCTTCGCGATAGTCAGGCTCGAGTCGAGCATCACGATGCGCTAGAGTATTTCGTGATTGTTCTGCTTCGCGACATTCAGACTCGAGTCGAGCAACACGATGTGCTTGAGTGTCTCGTATTTGCTCTGCTTCGCGGTAGTCAGGCTCGAGTCGAGCAACACGATGTGCTTGATTGTCTCGTATTTGCTCTGCTTCGCGGTAGTCAGGCTCGAGTCGAGCATCACAATGCGCTAGAGTATTTCGTGATTGTTCTGCTTCGCGACATTCAGACTCGAGTCGAGCAACACGATGTGCTTCAGTGTCTCGTATTTGCTCTGCTTCGCGGTAGTCAGGCTCGAGTCGAGCAACACGATGTGCTTGAGTGTCTCGTATTTGCTCTGCTTCGCGGTAGTCAGGCTCGAGTCGAGCATCACGATGCGCTAGAGTATTTCGTGATTGTTCTACTTCGCGATATTTAGACTCGAGTCGAGCAACACGATGTGCTTGAGTGTCGCGTATTTGCTCTGCTTCGCGGTAGTCAGGCTTGAGTCGAGCAACACGATGTGCTTGAGTCTCTCGTATTTGCTCTGCTTCGCGGTAGTCAGGCTCGAGTCGAGCATCACGATGCGCTAGAGTATTTCGTGATTGTTCTGCTTCGCGACATTCAGACTCGAGTCGAGCAACACGATGTGCTTCAGTGTCTCGTATTTGCTATGCTTCGCGGTAGTCAGGCTCGAGTCGAGCAACACGATGTGCTTGAGCGTCTCGTATTTGCTCTGCTTCACGGTAGTCAGGCTCGAGTCGAGCAACACGATGAGCTGCTGTATTTTTTTGCTGTGATGATTTTGACCGTTTTTTAAATAAAGACCTATCTTTTTGAGTTTGCAATCTGTCCCTTTCCATTTCCTTCAATCTTATTTCCGGTTTGTTTCTCGACATCCTTTTTTGTTCAGCTTTAGTTATTTGCTTTTTTTGTAGATTTTTTACCACAAAAATGTTACGCTTAGGATTCCCCCGTGGCTTCCTCGGAATAGATGAAAACTGTATCAGTTCTCTACTCTCTAGAATGCGCAACAAATGGAGACGCATTTCTGCAATGATGAAATTTTCAAACGCCGGGTTTTGTTTCAATGCAAGTGATGTGGCATAGGCAATAGCAAAGACGCCACAGTCGTAATTATTCGACTGCTCCTGTACATCGGGGAAAGAAGTTGATGGCTTGTGTGGGAATAGAGCATCCACAAACGCCTGCTATAAAGGCGGCAAAAATTTGCCCTTAAGACCATCATATATGCGCAATGAGTCGCCATTGTAGAATAGACACACCCAGTGTCCGACCCCACTATAATTCTCTCCATAGTAAAGTAACTGGATGTGGCTCTGATTACGATCAACAGGTGATATGTCAGACACAGAGTTCAAAAAATCCATTGGACAGGGCTGGGAAGACGTATAACGATGTAAAATGTTATGAAAAACATTAACACAATCGTCCTCCACATAATTAGTTTCACTTAATAAGTATTGGAAATCGAAATTAATGTTTCCGAAATCCATTTTTATTAATCAAATTTTCGATACAGATATCTAGTTAGTGGAATACCTAGGTAAGTAGGTACCTAGTCAATCATACAGTAGGTACCTATAAAAAATGCAAAAAGAAGCTAAATTTATCCACTGAAACGTTCAAGGATACCGTGATAGGTATTTAATGCCTACTACTAAATAACTACAAAACAACCTAAATTTATAAGATAAACTAATTGGTAAGTACCTATAGGTACTGACTTAGATTAAGTACTTGCGTACACCTACCTACTTATGATATCTAATGCCTACCTACTTAAGATAATAATTAATTAGGAGAATATATTTATTTAGTATTATTTATATTTATGCAAATTGCACAGTTAACTAACTTACGTAGTTAGTTATGCAAATAATGTCACCTAGATACCACAAAGTTTCTATAATTAAACCAGAAATCATCGAAATTTCAAGTAGCAAATTGCAAACTTATAGGCAGGGTTTCGAAGCGCATCCGGACAGCATGACGGCGCTCGTGCGAATACGCGCGGCTATGGCTCGCTGCGTGATGTTACTCCCCCCGCTACCCGAGCGGCGGAGCGACCGTTGCCTAGCAACCGCCTCGCGCCCCACGCCGCCACCGGGGCGCTCGCACTGCGTTTTGTTGCACGGAATAAATCCTAATATATACTTTTCGAAGGTAGTTTCGCGAAAGTAGCGTCGCCACAATAATTTCGTCAACATTTTCACTGAACATTTTCATTGAAACTTGACATTTACACGTGAAATTGTTGATGAGATTATTGTGGCGACGCTACTTTCGCAAAATTACCTTCGTAATGTATACTTATTTTATTAGACATAGCGCTAGCGCGACCGTGTTCTCAAAGTCAACTTTCACTTGACTGTCGACTGTATACAGATAGCGTATCAAGTGTAACAGTTGTACCTACTACGAATAGCAGTCCCAGCGCTGTCGAATATATCTTTTATTTGAATTTTAAATTAAATATTTTGTAAATATTTCAAGTTTCTACCTGTTATCGTTATTAAGACCGAGAAAAAAATTGGAAAAAATCACGTTTGTTGTATGGGAGCCTCCCTTAAATATTAATTTTATTTTAATTTAATTGTTTATTTTTAAAGTGAATAATATAACTCAAAATTCTGTGAATATTTCAAGCGTCTACCTGTTGCCGTTATCAATATCGAGCAAAAACGAGCAAAAGAACGACAAAAAATCACGTTTGTTGTATGGGAGCCCCCTTAAATATTTATTTTTTCTGTTTTTTAGTATTTGTTGTTATAGCGGCAACAGAAATACATCATCTGTGGAAATTTCAACTGTCTAACTATTACGGTTCATGAGATACAGCCTGGTGACAGACGGACAGCGAAGTCTTAGTAATAGGATTCCGTTTTACCCTTTGGGTACGGAACCCTAAAAATAAGGTTATAAAGATCGCGGATGTGAAAGCTGACGGATATTATTTTCAGTATTGATTTTGGTTAGTAGCAGATAAAGAGTAATAGTGCCAGAACTAATAAATGTTTTTCATATCATGTAATAACCGTGACAGCGGTGAGTGGAAAAAGGTTATAAAGATCGCGGATGTGAAATATAGAGTCGCGGTAGCGACTCGAGACAAGTACATTTACGTAGTGACAGCTGTGAGTTTAGAAAAAAGATCGCGGTTATACCAGTGACAGTTGTGGGGTTAAAAAGTAAGGTTATAAAAATCGCGGGTGTGAATAAAGCAGATAATTTGATTTTTGGTTAGACATATTCGAGATCAGGACTTTAATTCGCGTATTCGGTGAACATTTAATATCTTTGTTGTAAGGTTATAAAGATCGCGGTCAGTTTCAACTTTTTATTAAAGTGACTTTTATTATATTATCAGTAGAAGAGTGATAGTGCAAAAATAAAGTTTAAATCAACAAATAAACTTTTGAACAGTATCTACATAAATAATTTTTTTTATTAACCCTAACCCCAACAATCCATTTTTCCGAACATAAACTCTGGAACGGAGTCGAAAACGGTGCCTCTTCTCTTTTACCATAAAATGTTCCTTGAATACAATAATAAAGTTTATTTAGAAACCATTCTCTTTTTTTTGATAACTAAGAGAATGGTGTATGATAAACTCGTATTCGGTGAATATTTGATATCTTTGAACAGTCGTTATCTTTGAACAGCTGATATCTTTGAAAGATCGCGGTCAGTTTCAGTTTGGGTTAAAGTAACTTTTATATATATAGTTAGAAGAGTGATAGTGAAAAAATAAAGTGTAATTTAATAAATAAACTTTTGAACAGTACCTTAATAAATAATTTTTTTCATTAACTCTAGCCCCAACAATTCATTTTGCCAAACGTAAACTCTAGAACGAAGTCGAAAACAGCGCCTCTTCTCTTTTACCATAAAATGTCTCTTGCATGCAATAATAAAGTTTATTTGGAAACCATTCTCTCCATTTTTTATATAACTGACAGAATGGTGTATGATACAACCCTAGGTTTGAATTATATATGGTTTTAAACCACCCTAGAGTGGTAGAGACCCTAAATACATGAAAATTCTATTTGCACTTGCAACCCAAAACGGAATCAGGCGATGCGAAATAATTTTGAGCGAAAAGATATTTAATTTGAGAAAAAAAATTTCATAAGTACTTCATGATTTTTTTTTTATCTATTGCTCATGAGAAATAATTCGTAATCAATAAATATTATAAAAGAAAAACTCGTGTAGTACTTCGGCCAAAATTATTTTTTCCAATTAAACTGTAGCTCTCAAAGTTTTGTACGTATATTTTTTTGTTTCAAAATCTCGTTTCGTTATGATTACTTATATTTAAAAACTTTCAGTGCATTCTGATGCTATTGGACTATTTCTTCGGCATCATTTTTTATGGAATATTTTCCGATCCGTTGATCTGTTGGCACGAATGTTTCGGTGCAATATTTTTTGAAATTTTTTTTACAAAATTAAAAAAAAAATCAGGTTTCTACTTGTTCATTATTCTTTTATGCATCGTATCTTTTCAGAACTACTGTACGTTTTAAGTAATTTAATAATTTTATAAGTATTGACGGTTAATTACGAAGATTGAATTAATTTGAACACTTCTTAGATCAATACTTCACATGGCATTTTTAGTCCGAATATACACCAGCTCGAAATTCGAGCATGTATCCATTTTTAGCCGAAATCATTAAAAAATCGCTTGAGCGACCTCTAAAATTTTTATTCAGGATTCAATTCTTGAGAGAATCAGTTTTTGATAAAATGCTATCATATTTTGCTGCAATGCCGAAAAAAATGTCAATTCTTTTGCATCACTTAGATACATACATAATATAGACATGTTTAATTGGCAAGCTATGAATTTCTTACCCGAGTACGTACACAATAATGACATGTTTAATTAACAAGCCATGAATTTCATACAAAAAGTCGACAAATCCTAGCCAAAAACAGCATAAATGCTGTAAAAAAAGCTGAGATAAGTACATTTATGTCCCCCAAATAGTCGTTCCAGTTAATCCGCCCCACCACCCAGCGCCAAAATACCGATCCCCACAAAAATTTACAAAAACCCGTCTAAGTCGTTCATGCAAAGATCTCCGCACAAAAATCCTTTCTAAACACCAACTCATCATACAAAGTTTTATGAGTAACCGCTCTCATTATCTTATCAAATTAAGTCAAATTGTATAGAGATGATAATTTCATTCTCGTAAATGTTGTGAGTTCACAAAAAGTTGATAAATAAATAAAGATCTACTAAAGTATATGTGGCCAAGTACGTGGGATTTTATTACGTTTATAAAATCTCCAATTATGATCATATGCCATTTCTCTAATTAATGCTTTATTACAACGAATTATTATCCTATGACTTGGAACTACAAGGGCTTTAAAAAAAAATACAGAATTGCATTAGCCTGCGTGAGCTCGAACGCTGCCACACTCTCATTTGTAATATTTGTAGTATAGTTTTATTGGTAAAAAATTGATAAAAATTTACTGGCGCTGGGTGGTGGGGCGGATTAACTGGAACGACTATTTGGGGGGCATAAATGTGCTTGTCTCAGCTTTTTTTACAGCATTTATGCTATTTTTGGCTAGTATTATCTCAAAACAAGGCGATTCGCGGTGGTGAGGGTAAACATTTTATGACGTTTTCGCTAATTGTAGAGCCTAGGAGTCATTTGGTGGCTTGAAAAGCGAACTTTTGACTAATTGAGCGATGCTCTTTCGATGGAGCCTAAAATCAGCACGATTGGTTGCGTAATTGCTGAGAAAAAACTTTGCACAGGCTTAGGATTATGCTCGATTCTACTACATTCATGAATTTGCCGTGTCTGTATATGCGCTCAGACGATACAATCAAAGGCCTTTTGATGCCCATCAAAACCCATTTCCACAAAAGCCGGTCCCCGGCGACGGAAGCAACGAGTTGCGATTGGCCACGACGACTCGTCTTTCCTCTGTACAGAACCAGCGGAAAGTTTGAACGTTGTTTTGACATAACGAAGTGCGGGACGTATGAGCAATTTTATGGATAAATTTATAAAAAAAATCATTTCGTGGTTCAGTGTGGTGATATTCGATCGATCGTCCATATGACAGCTGACCAATATCTTTCTTAAAACAGTCGTGAGGTTATAAAGATCGCGGCCAGTTTCAACTTTTGCTCAAAGTGACTTTTATTATAGATAGAAGAGTGATAGTGCAAAAATAAAGTGTGATTCAATAAATAAACTTTTGGATAGTGTCTAAATAAATATATTTTTTTATTAACCCTAGACCCAACAATCCATTTTTCTGAACGTAAACTCTAGAACGGAGTCGAAAACAGTGCCTGTTTTCTTTTACCATAAAATGTTCCGCGGATGCAAAAATAAGGTTTATTTGGAAACCGTTCTCTTTGTTTTTTTTTTTTTTTTATAACTAAGAGAAAGGTGTATGATAAACGCGTATTCGGTGAATACTTACTATCTTTGATGGGAGGTTATAAAGATCGCGGTCAGTTTCAACTTTTGATTAAAGTGACTTTTATCATATTATCGATAGAAGAGTAATAGTGCAAAAATACAGTGTGATTCAATAAATAAACTTTTGAATGGTGTCTAAATAAATATTTTTTTTTATTAACCCTAGTCCCAACAATCCATTTTTCCGAACGTAAACTCTAGGACGGAGTTGAAAATGGTGCCTCTTCATCTTTACCATAAAATGTTCCTCGGATGCAATAACAAGGTTTATTTAGAAACCATTCTCTTTGTTTTATTTTTTTGATAACTATATAAGAGAATGGTGTATGATAAACTCGTATTTGGTGAATATTTAATACCTTTGAACAGTCGTTAGTTTATAAAAATCGCGGTCAGTTTTATTTGGTTAAAGTGAAACTTTTGGTTAAAGTGACTTGAATATATAGATAGAAGAGTGATAGAGTGCAAAAATAAAGTGTAATTCAATAAATAAACTTTATAACAGTGCCTAAATAAATAATTTTTTTTTACCCTAACCTCAATATTCCAATTTTCCGAACGTAAACTCTACAATGGAGTCAAAAACGGTGCCTCTTCTGTTTTACCATGAAATGTCCCTTGCATGCAATAATAATGTTTATTTGGAAACTACTTTTGGGTTTTTGTAACCAATCGCCCCCGCGATTGTTACTTCCACGGCCCAGGGTCCTTCCCTCTTAGCCTCCCCACTCTTTCCAACTATTCTGCAGAAAACCTTGCCGATACAGCCGGTGCCCGACTAATCTCCACGGGTGGCAACGCGAGCACGCTTAAGTATGGCCCCCAGAGGCGCTCAGGCAGGCACCTCCTCAGCTGTGATGCAATGAGCCAGCCAGTGCGCGGCTAGAGAACCACCATTCGCACGATGAGAACCGTCCAAGGGAGGCCACCAAGCCGTACACTGACCGCTCATGCATCACAGAGAGGTGTTTGGCCATGGATTTATGAAGGTGGAATTCGAACCACCCGGGATTGCAGCAGAAACACTTGACAAAATTTTCAAATTTTCATTGGTGTTTTGGCCGGGATTCGAACCCGGGACCCGCGGCGTGTGAGTCCGAGCCTTTATCCATCGGACCAACCGCTCTCCCTTATTTGGAAACTATTCTCTACGTTTTTTATATAACCGAGAGAATGGTGTATGATACCACTCTGGGTTTGAATTATACATGGTTTTAAATCACCCTAGAGTGGTTAAATACATGAAAATACTATTTGCACTTGCAACCCAAAATGGAATCAAGTGATGCGAAATAATTTTGAGCGAAACGATATTTGATTCGAAAAAAAAAAATCATAAGTACTTTACCAATTTTGTTTTCCCTATTGCTCATGAGATATAATTCGTGATCAATAATCGTTATAAAAGAAAAACTCATGTGGCACTTCGACCGAAATTCTTTTTTCCAATCAAACTTTTATTCTCGAAATTTGGTGCGCATACTTTTTTTGTTTAAAAATCTCGTTTCGTTATGATTACTTTTATTGAAAAATTTTCGGTGCATTCTGATGATATTGGAGTATTTCCTCGGTGCCATTTTTTATAGAATATTTTTCGATCCGTTGATCTGTTGGAATGGATGTTTCAGTGTAATATTTTCTCAAATTTTTTTTTTTACAAAATTGAAAAATAAATAATGTTTTTACTTATTCGCGGTTCTTTTATACGTCGCATCTTCTCAGAACTAGTGTACGTTTTAATCAAAAATGAAAAATTTCGAAAAAAATTTCTCCATTTTTATCAACCAACTGAAATAAGCCTAATGTTTTTTACCGCGAATCTACAAATATAACAAGGAGATACTGCTATTTAATATGTTTATTTGATAGACACAAATTCAAATAGCTACAAATTCTATGGGAAAGTTCTAACTGCTATAATCTTGCCCTCAAAAGCGTCGTAAATTTTTGTATCAGACTCCCAGTTCCCGACTTATTTTAGCTTGATTCCAGAAGGGTAAATCGAAATGTCAAAAAAATGTGACTTGCTTGAGAATAAAAAACATTGCCAAATTGAAAATTCCAAAACACGTGTCCCTTTATTTCATGGGGAAAAAACCTGACTCGAAGTAGAAGGGGTCAGGGTTTGGAAATGAAAAAGCGATCATTTCCCAACATAACCTTTTTCTAATCTATATAAAGCGAGATGTTTGAAAAGAACGAGAAAAAACGAATCATATCATGCATAAAAATCCCCCTCGGGGAAAAAACCTGGACAAGTACATTTGGTCACCCCCATTCCCATATTTTTCCACGAATATACATTAGGGTGGGTCAAAAACATCAATTATTTTTTTTTTTACAAGTGACACGAAAAAATGAGTTGCTAGACATCTTAAAAAAATTCTCACCAAATATGAGCCCTTAATTTTAATAGGAAGATCCTCCGCATCGCAGTTTTTTATTTTTTTTCTCAGTCCAATAGAAAACATTCATACCTCATCATTAATTGATTGTACAGAAAAATGTTCTTGAAGAATTTTGTAGGAAATTTAATGCTCTACAAAAAAGGTATCTTATATTTTTTCCGTAAACCTCACCATTTGAAAGATATTGAAGATTTAAGTTTGATTATTTTAAGACAAATTTCATTTTTGTTTATGAATTTTATAACTCGACAATAAATAACTATTATAAAATGCGCAATACAAATTTTTGTAGGAAATTAACTGCTCTATAAAAATTGTGTCTTATGTTTTGGCGATTAAATTAAGCGTTCAAAAGATATTCATCATCAAACTTTCATGTGTACTGATTTTAAAAGTTTTTGATTAGATATTCGAAAAATTTCAATTTAATTTATAAGTTTTGAGAAAATTTAAACGAATTTTAGTTTTTATCAACTGAGAAACTTCAAAATATTTTTCAAGTTTTTTTTTATGTGTAAGTATCTTTGTCTACATTTAAAAAAATAAATTGTACATTATTTATCGCTTAGTTAATTATTTATTAATAAAAAAAGCAAAGTTTTCATTATAAATATATTATGATATGTTTCAGTATTAGAGAAAAAAAATGTCCAATTAGTTATAAAAAAGTTTTTTATTTCAATTTTCAACTGAGTTATTAATTTTCAAACAATTTTTTGTTGCAAGTAGGGTAATTTTTTCGATGCTCTTTGACAACTTGCAATAAAAATTGAAATTGCTCTTCGTTTTTCGTTAAGGCGTCTTCTCACTTTGGAAATTTAAAAAAATCGATTTTTTTTTTTTTTTAAATTTTGAAAGTACATATCTTCAAAAATGTCATCTCGAAATTTCATAAAGATCGGACGAGTCTAACTACATTTTTTGGCGACCGTTAGGTGACTACCTGAGAGTACCCGGCGATCCCTTTCACGCCGCTCGGACGGTCCCTGTATATCTGACTCTATACAATTGAATAGCCGTGTTCTTTTGTTAATGTAGTACCCCTTGCTTAGGTATATTCTGTTTTCGGGTCTATACTCATGTAATAAGACCTTAACACGTGCATTTTTCAAAAGAAAATCACTCGGCAACGATGCTAAACTGTTATTTCATCAGTCTAATTTGAAACTTCGTAACGGCAACATCTCTGCGCTCAGGATTGTTATAATGGATAAAAAGACTTCGCAACAAAGTGCCACGTGGCGACGTCCAAGTTCGAAATCTAAAAAAAGAAAATTTCGTGGAGTGCTTCCACACCAGTCTGAAGCAGATACGAGTCATGCTAGTGCGAGTGCAGCAAAATTAAAAAAATCGGACGATACAAGTTTCGATGTACACATCGATCCAACGGCTGGATATAGTATTATTCAGTTTTTTCTTGTTTTTTCTACATTACAACAATATGTGAAGTGTAAAGTTTGTAACAAAGATGTTTCAAGAAACATCATCAAGAAAAACCGTGGAAATTGCTTGCCAAACAGCGGCATGCATTTATAACGAAGGGCTACAACCTGTTTTAAAAATTTTGGAGGTGATGGGTGTCAAACTAGGCCCTATCGCCGTTCAATACGCCGAGAAACGCGACAGTGATCGCGTACGCGTAGGGAACCGCCGCAGCTCTAACGCTTCAAAAGAGACTAGGTCGAGACGAAGGGAAGCTACTTTGGACGAACACACCTTCTACGAAGAATCGGAAGGTCCATTGTATGGAGCAGGCATCGCTGATTAACCCGAGGTAAGGTTTTTTCATGATTTTTCTGCAACCAAAACTTTAAACGCAGTTATCTCAAAACAAGGTTTTTCGGTGCTTTGTTGATGAAATTTCGGAAACTATCCGGCCGATTGTCATGAAATTTGAATGACATATGCTTCATAGTTATGGCTATAGCGCATATCATCAGATTTTTTAAATTTTGATTTTAAGAATTTTTTTTTTACAAAAAACTGCAAAAAAATCGTGGTTTTTTTTTACTTTTTCGAAAAACGTGCGCCATTTTGTTATTTTCGCGAATATCAAAAATCTGATGATATGCGCTATAGCCACTGACATACTGAATCTAAAACAGTTTTATTTTTTTGTTTCAGACGACCCGTCTCGGAGATACCATCAACAAGCCACGACCATAACATTTTTACACGGGTTTTTCAATGCTACTGATGTATTATAATAATTGTTTAAAAAAATAAAATAAAAATTTTTTCATGTACTTGAAAGATGTGTTTATTACATAGGATCCGTTTTATCCCATAATTTTAAGCAAAAATCCTCGAAAAAAAATCGCAAAAACAGCCTATTTTTGAGGCGTTTAAAGTGAGAAGATGCCTTAAGCATTGGTTATATTCACTTACTAATGCGACACCTCGCTCTGCCACATCATTAACAACTTTAAATTGTGCGAAAAATTCTTTATTTTCATTATACCTATCATCAGTAGACCATAAATCAATATTTTTGTCAAGAAAATCATACGGCAGATCAAAGAGCTCAAAAAGTTTCAATGACTTCTTAGAAACAAAGTCACTTATGTTTTTTTGCAAAATTGAATCCAAATTTTTTTTATCAATTATAAATCTTCTTGCTTTAGAATCTGTACCTTCGCGAGTCTTAACAGCTTCGACAATATTCTTCTTTATGTTTAATGGAACGGTATGATCAAATAGTGATAAAATGGCAAGTTCATCACTTAAGTACGATAAATGTAAAGTCATTTTTTCACATGTAGTCGAGGAAATGAAAGGATTAATTTGCCTGTACTCAATTAAATTTTTCATGAACTCTAAGTCGTGATTAGCAGCAGAAGTCGCAGAAGTTAATGAAAACCAAGCTTTTACATACACTGTATGTAAAAGTCGCAGAAGTTGATGAAAACCAAGCTTTTACATACACTGTATGTAAAAGCTTGGTTTTCATCAACTTCTGCGACTTTTGCTGCTAATCACGACTTAGAGTTCATGAAAAATTTAATTGAGTACAGGCAAATTAATCCTTTGATTTCCTCGGCTACATGTGAAAAAATGACTTTACATTTATGATACTTACGTGATGAACTTGCCATTTTATCGCTATGTGATGATACCGTTCCATTAAACATAAAGAAGAATATTGTCGAAGCTGTTAAGACTCGCGAAGGTACAGATTCTAAAGCAAGAGGATTTATAATTGATAAAAAAAACTTGGATTCAATTCTGCAAAAAAACATAAGTGACTTTGTTTCTAAGAAGTCACTGAAACTTTTTGAGCTCTTTGATCTGCCGTATGATTTTCTTGACAAAAATATTGATTTATGGTCTACTGATGATAGGTATAATGAAAATAAAGAATTTTTCGCACAATTTAAAGTTGTTAATGATGTGGCAGAGCGAGGTGTCGCATTAGTAAGTGAATATAACCAATGCTTAACGAAAAACGAAGAGCAATTTCAATTTTTATTGCAAGTTGTCAAAGAGCATCGAAAAAATTACCCTACTTGCAACAAAAAATTGTTTGAAAATTAATAACTCAGTTGAAAATTGAAATAAAAAACTTTTTTATAACTAATTGGACATTTTTTTTCTCTAATACTGAAACATATCATAATATATTTATAATGAAAACTTTTCTTTTTTATTAATAAATAATTAACTAAGCGATAAATAATGTACAATTTATTTTTTTAAATGTAGACAAAGATACTTACACATAAAAAAAACTTGAAAAATATTTTGAAGTTTCTCAGTTGATAAAAACTAAAATTCGTGTAAATTTTCTCAAAACTTATAAATTAAATTGAAATTTTTCGAATATCTAATCAAAAACTTTTAAAATCAGTACACATGAAAGTTTGATGATGAATATCTTTTGAACGCTTAATTTAATCGCCAAAACATAAGACACCATTTTTATAGAGCAGTTAATTTCCTATAAAAATTTGTATTGCGCATTTTATAATAGCTATTTATTGTCGAGTTATAAAATTCATAAACAAGAATGAAATTTGTCTTAAAATAATCAAACTTAACCCCTTCGGTGGCATTGACGCCATTTGGCGTCAGTTTTTTTTCGTGCCCAAAATGTCGATGACGCCACTGATGGCGTCATCGATTATTTCGAGATTGGCTCAATCGATTTCTATGAAAATTGGTACCCCGAGGTTTTCGGGGTCGCTGATCACGAATTTGCACTCAACATACACAAATTCAAAATGGCGGATCCAAAATGGCGGACTAAAATGCAAAAATCGATTTGCATCGTATGAAGCTTTGTACTCGAGGGTTTTTGAGGTCGATGAGTACGAATCTGCACTGAACTTACACAAATTCAAAATGGCGAATCCAAAATGGCGGACTAAAATGCAAAAATCGATTTGCATCATAGGAAGCTTTATACTCGAGGGTTTCTAAGGTCAATGATTACGAATCTGCACTCAACTTACACAAATTCAAAATGGCGGACCAAACTGCAACAAATTCTAAATGGCCGGTCCAAAATGGCGGACTAAAATGCAAAAATCGATTTGCATCGTATGAAGCTTTATACTCGAGGGTTTTTAATGAAAAAAAAAAAAAAAAAAAATGGAGTGTAAAGTCCTACGAATGCAGCCTCCTCGCGGCACACTCTGGGGTTGTGAATCAAAATTCACCAGCTAATGCACGGGGCAATTTTTAGTAATATTCATACTGTATACTGAAACTCAAATACCCAATGAATGTGAACGAAGAAGGTTTTATTCCAATCATTTAACGTTTTGAATTCGCGTGCGCCAAACTCAATCCAACGTTTGGATTTTTGCGTTTCGAGAATAGATTGATAATCACTGACCTTGAAAACCACCAAGTACCAATTACCATCTAATTCAAAACAGTTTTTGAATTTTGGTCCGCTATTTTGGATCCGCCATTTTGAATTAGTGCATATTGAGTGCAAATTCGTAATCAGCGACCTCGAAAACCCTTGATTACAACGTTTTATTCGATTCGAATCAATTTGTGGATTTTGGTCCGCCATTTTGGATCTGCCATTTTGAATTTCTGCATTCTCAGTGCACTTTCGTAATCAGCGACCACGAAAACCCTTTATTACAAAGTTTCATTCGATTTGAATCGAATTGTGCATTTTTGTGTCCGCCATTTTGGACCCGCCATCTTGAATTTCTGTATTTTGAGTGCAGATTCGTAATCAGCGACCTCAAAAACCCCTGGCTACCAGTTTTCGTGGATATCGGAAAACTTCGTTTTTTTCAGCGTTTTGGGCACTTAGCGTGAAAAATGTCTTGCCACCGAAGGGGTTAAATCTTCAATATCTTTCAAATGGTGAGGTTTACGGAAAAAATATAAGATACCTTTTTTGTAGAGCATTAAATTTCCTACAAAATTCTTCGAGAACATTTTTCTGTACAATCAATTAATGATGAGGTATGAATGTTTTCTATTGGACTGAGAAAAAAAAATAAAAAACTGCGATGCGGAGGATCTTCCTATTAAAATTAAGGGCTCATATTTGGTGAGAATTTTTTTAAGATGTCTAGCAACTCATTTTTCCGTGTCACTTGTAAAAAAAAGTAATTGATGTTTTTGACCCACCCTAATATACATACACTGCAAAAACGTTTTCTTGCAAAAATCCCTGAGAAAATCAAATCCTATAAAAAAGTAAGAAAAGTGACCACTCTCAAAAAATGTATTAAATTAATTCAAATCACACAAAACAAAATGAGTTAATCCTCGCGAAAAGCTAAGGTTGGGTTTCGCAAAATGTTAAAATAACAAAAATCCCCTCCCGGGGGGAAAAAACCTGGACAATTACATTGGTGGTCCCTCGTTTCCCTATGATATCACAAAAAATCCAAAACCCCACTTAAATTTTTTTTTTTAATGTTTACTAATTTTATTCATATCCCGGAGGGAAACCAACCATATAGATCACGAAATATCCGGCCAAAAAACCAGACTTTACAATAAATGTTACTTTGAATTTATTTCCACCGAACAAAACAGGAATCAAAACATTAAAAAATCAGCATTATCAAGATGAGAAAAATACCACTTATAATTGGTGTGTAAGAAGTATCAATAGTCTAGAAAAAAATGAAAAAAGGTCACCATCTAAGTTACGTGCAGCAATAAAATTTATAATATCAGTACTAGAACAAGTATTTCTTTGGTGACTGAGAAGATATCAATATGGACGTACCGGCAACGTAGGGCATGCAGTTAGTGCATTGCTTTTGGGATCTCCTAAGTCGAGTAGCTACTTTTGTTTTGGCTATAGCGCGACCAATGTTGCCAAATAGTATTTACTTATATGACCTAATGAAACAGCATTGCCTGCGGCGTGGCTAAAATAACGAAAAACAAGCAGGAACAGGAAGTTTCGCATAAGATCCCGCGCTTTTGTAATGTTAAAAAAAAAATTTTAGTTTATGTCCGTACATGATAGCACAGTTTTGTTTGATTGGTAATAATTTGATGAACGTTCACCACCGTACGTTGAGCATATACGCACAGAGTACTTGTTCGGCCCATAACTTTTTATTAAAATTGCTCATTCCAGTAAAAATCAGGGGTCTCTCTCAAAAGTCAAGGGTCATAAATACGCACTTTTTCATTGTTGGTATTGTCTTATTTAATATTTATTTTTTTATGATTAATCCCGTATAACGGTTTAAATTCTCTTTTTCAAGACATAAAGTGCTATTTTAATAGCTGGCGCTCAAGAACGTCAAAATGAAACGAACGGAGGGGGATTATTTTGTGTGAAATTTGCGCGATCTTAAAACTTTGGATACAAATTTGACGGTGCATTCATAGCCTGCATTGATCTTTTGACCATTCACCAGTGGTTACTTAGATCTTCTACTAATAAATAGTAGCTGTCCAAAGTATAATAACTTTCGTTGCTGGCAATAGTAGTTTTCGAAAGTATGATACGCTACATTGCTGGCAATGGTTTACTGAGTCGCATTTTCAGAAATTTCATAACTGACTGCACCTTATGTTAATGTATTTTTATGATGACTACGAACACCATTTTATTCCAATTGAATCGACGTCGAATGTTGTGTATGATACAAGGCCATTCTGAAATTCGCAGAAGAATTGATTTTCTTATAAATTTCTGACGGCCAAAAGAAACGCATGCAACGAAAAGCACCTCCAATTTGATTTTCACTTGAATGAGCAATTTTAATAAAAAGTTATGGGCCGGACAAGTACTCTGTGGGTATACGCTCAACGTACGGTGGTGAACGTTCATCAAATTATTACCAATCAAACAAAACTGTGCTATCATGTACGGATATAAATTAAAGTTTTTTTTTTTTAACATTACAAAAGCACGGGATCTTATGCGAAACTTCCTGTTCCTGCTTGTTTTTCGTTATTTTAGCCACGGCGCAGGCAATGCTGTTTCATTAGGTCATATAAGTAAATACTATTTGGCAACATTGGTCGCACCATGGCCAAAACAAAAGTAGCTACTCGACTTAGGAGATCCCAGAAGCAATGCACTAACTGCATACCCTACGTTACCGGTACATCCGTATTGATATCTTCTCAGTCACCAAAGAAATACTTGTTCTAGTACTGATATCATAAATTTTACTGCTGCACGTAACTTAGATGGTGACCTTTTTTCATTTTTTTCTGGACCAACTAGACTATTCATACTTCTTACACACCAATTATAAGTGGTATTTTTCTCATCTTGATAACGCTGATTTTTTAATGTTTTGATTCCTGTTTTGTTCTGTGGAAATAAATTCAAAGTAACATTTATTGTAAAGTCTGGATTTTTGGCCGAATATTTCGTGATCTATATGGTTGGTTTCCCTCCGGGATATGAATAAAATTAGTAAACATTAAAAAAAAAAAAAAATTAAGTGGGGTATTGGATTTTTTGTGATATCATAGGGAAACGAGGGACCACCAATGTACTTGTCCAGATTTTTTTCCCCCGGGAGTTATAGTATATGTAAATGTACTTTGCTCTAGCGTTTTTTTCGTGCTTAAAAATATACATTTTGAAAAGTGTTTTCGTTTTATTTATTTAATAAAAAGTGGTACACAGCCGCAATACGGCTTCGTTTGAAAAACGATACCAGAAGAATTTCGAAAACTACTCGCCCGATTTCCTTAAAATTTTGTATGATCATTCTATACACGATTACCTATCGCACGTCACAGAAATTCTCTTTGGGAGTGGTCGTTTTTTTTTCGTAGAAAACCAAAGTTTGTAGTTGAATGTCCTGCTGCTTCATTTTTGTCACTTGATTTTTGAGGAACGTACATTAGTTATCCTTGTAACATTTTTCTGTAAAAGAGTCTCTTTATGGCACCGTATCACAGCCGTGTACCACTTTTTTCAATTAAAAAAAAAAAAAAAAAATTGTTCAATTACTCATGTTTGACTCTTTGAGGTGCGTATGTCCCTTTAAAATGAAGGATAGTGCGGATAAAAATCACAAAATAAATAATAATATGTATAAAAATGGATGTTAATAGTGAAAATGAATAATTTGCATTACCTGACTGGGCACAAGTTTCAACGCTCCAAAATAGTAACGTTTGGCATGAGCAGCTGATACTTCAGATATAAATCGTTGTGCTTTAAAATCATTTTCATCGACCGGTGCATCCAATTTGGAACGACCAGTACCGATGAAAGCTGCGAGTTTCAATATCAGTCTCTCCTCCAGATGGACGCACAACGGTTTTACACTCACGACGAGATGTTTGTAAATCTCGGCGTTTTGATTTTTGGACGATAATTTTTCCGCAGCAACTTCGATCGCTGGTCTCTCATCGGTGTCTGGTTTCGATGTTCTCGCGATATAAAGAATCGACGAACATTGGGCTTCAAAAAGTTGATTATCGATTTGTACGTTATTTACACTCAGATGCAACGTCATGTTCGAACTCAATTGAATCAGCTCGAAATTAATTCCGGCCAATCTCGCGAATAACAATTCCTCCGCAGGCTTTCGCGACACGATCGATAGACCTAATCCAGCTCTGACATTTACGTTCAATTGTAATTCTCGTGAACCTGCACTTTTTTCGTACGTTTTGACTTGCGTTGGACGTTGCGTCGCTGCGATGTGAGACCAGTCACGTTCTTCCAACAAGGCAAAAGTTCTTTTCTGAAATATCAATGATAATAATCACAAATATGATATGTTTATCTCGACAAAATTTCTTTTTTTTTCATGTTCCATGATTTACGACATTTTTACGTGTAACGTTGAATCTCTTCGCAAAAACATGTAAAAAATTCGCCATTTTATTTACACTCACTCTTTCTTTGATATCAAGTACTTGCAGAACTCTCGTTGGTCCATCAGTTGTAACTCTGACTGACAAGAATCCGGAACCTGGTCTGAGTCTTTGTCTGGCAACTCGTTGTTCGATAGCAGGAGGACTGCTGTGAATTTGTGGACCCAAAACAGCTTCGCTCCCTAAATAGGAATATAGATGTGAAATAAAAATTATTTGTATTTTCAAGGTGTTATTTTTTGAGGCTCGACACAAGATCACGAAGCGAATTTTTCAATCGCTCAAAGTAGTTGTCTCGCTACAGTCATGTGAAAAAATGAACTCTCCGGTCAATGTACGAAACTTGAGGAATATTTTAATAATGTTACTTCTTTTATTTTATAAAAATGTAAAAACTTATAGAATAATGGAAAAAATATTTAACACAAAGTTCAGACTTTAAGTAACAACCGCGTTCCCCATATCTTCTAATACTCACTTTTACTTTCGATTGCTACACCTCCGATATTCAACGGCCAAATTGCTAGTTCTTTTTTCTTTTTTTTCAACAACTTTTGTCATATGTTTCTCCGTAACTGAGAATATTATGAAAAAAATGTGAAAATGTAGAAATGTTTCAAAACTATAGCGAGAAATGTAAAATTGTCAATTGTTCCCCATAATGAACGCACGTAAAAGTGCTGATATCGTTTTCATCGGAAATATCTTTGAACCGGAACGATGAATCTTTTTGAATTTCTGCACGTAGTAGCGTCGTAGATAGGTATTTTGAGTTAAAAATAAATTATATATACAAAAACGCTTTGACGAGACAATTCCCTTCAATGTATACTCTTTTTCTTCCAATTCGTTATACGCTTCAAATAATATTATTTTTAGGGAAATATTGGCTTCGAGATCCGTGAAAAAGCCAGTGTAATGCAAAATCCCAATGATGATACAAAAAAAAGCTGGCACATGAGTGGATGATACTAGTATTTGCGTTGAAACTTTAGTAGCATTTTTGCCGGATCTATACGTACACATTTGCCAACGGGCGACACTGCCGCCTGTAACATTTATTATCAATTGAGAACGATTCTTGGAGTATAAATATAAATATGACTGAAAAACAATTTATTGATCGAGTCGATAACAATAACAAGATTTAATTTAATCGAAATAACATATAATTATTTCAATAGATATAATTATATTTTGAAAAAATCTTGTAAACCATGCTCAACTGTTTTAATTCAGAGGAAATAAGAAAAAAAAAATACTGCACTGTCATGGCCGGACGAAAGCTGATGCGAATGGATGCAATAATTTTATAAATTCAATAACAATCAAATAGATCAGATAGCAACGAAGGAACACGTGTGATAAAATTTCTCGGAGAAGAAAAAAAAATTGCTTTCCTCTGTGATTCGAGATAAATGATTCTAATTCTATGATTCGACGTGTTATAAAGGAAACAAACAGAAATCGAACGAAAAGTAAAACGTTAATCGAACCTTCGTGCAGACCCATAAAACCATCTTTGGATTGAACACACATGTTTTGATGAGCACAGCATAATCTTCCGTCGTCCGTAAATCGCCAAGTTTGCGTCGATCTTCTACGTGGATCCGGTCTTCTCAATGCCAAAGCACAATACGTGAAAGGTTGCGGAGCCGTTCCTGCTATATCCAATACCAATACCGTATCCGGAGTCCTCGAGTGTTTGTCACGCGGTGGACTAGAGCCTAATATTTAAAAAATTTCAAATCAATTATATTTTTATTCAACTTTCATTATTTCATAATTTTTTGGAAAAATTGTTGATAATCGACAAAATTTTTTCTCTATTTTCGGTTCGACTAGAGAATTTAAAATGTATTATACGAATACACGTGTAAAATATCTTTAAATAATTCGTGAAAAAATGAAATATTTTATGTTAATGTATTTGGCAGAAAACAAACCTTCGTGCTGTAATTGACCATCACCGGTCATTCTCCATAATTGAGATCGAGCACCGTATTGTTTCCGACGCAAAGCTACCCATCCTCCGGGACCAGCTTCCAACACTAATCTCTGCGTTTCGACATCCAGTGGATCTAAGCTTCCTTCACCGTTTCCCAGATCACCGTCATCTTTAAAAGTTCCTGTTTATCGAGGAAAAAAAATACAGATAAATGAAATATACAAACTTCATACGAACATTTGCGTCACAGATTTAAGAAATGAAACGAAAATTCATTGCTTTGTCGTAATGTTGATCAGCTTGCTGATTTCAAAGAAATGAAACGAAAATTCATTGCTTTATCGTAATGTTGATCAGCTTGCTCTATTTCTTTCGGTTGAAACGCAATTCTACGCACTAACCCTGTTTTTTCATTTGCATAATTTGGCGCAACTGAGAAAAACGAGTCGTTTGAAAAAATGATAAAAATTGACGTACCCGTAAATGCTATGTAGATAAAGTTTTCGTAAGTCAATCCACGATTTTCACCCAATATATTCAAGTCGTAAGACAAAGTGACACCACCAGGTGCAGTTACAGTTAAATTCGCCTGTTCGGTTGGTTCATCCAGGGCATAAGGGACGGAACAATGAGGCCTGACGGTCCATTGAAGACTCTCCAGAACTGAGGTCTGTGTAAATGTGTTAAATATTCGTTCGATCAAATTGTACGTAAATAATATCGTAAAAAATCATAATAATAATATACAAAAAAAAGACATGTTCTACCTGGTTAATGACCAAAGGTACTTCCGAAAAATTGTCAACTCTTATTGGAGGTGGCATCGTCTCAGCATCCGTGAACACAATGAAATATGTGCTTTCCTGAAGAACCACGTCCACTCGAAGAAAATGCATTTTACTTGCGGAGTCTCGTATGTTTATGGTCAATGAGTGATTGCCATCCAATATTATACCACCGGACCACATACAATTCGGTACATCGAGTATTCGTACGCAAAGCAATTGATCTTTGTCGAGACGTGGCCAATGAAATGGCATATGACAATCGGGCATTGCGGTAATGTACGTTGCTTGGGCATCAGGATGGCTCTGTTAACATTTTTTAACGCCTTAAACATTGAGATAGGAAATAGTTAATGGATTCAAATTATTTGTCATCGAAACTTACAACGGTGGTGGTAAAACTTTTTTGTGCAAGTTCCAACGTGTAGGAGGATCTGTTATGCAATTGATATCGCGGTGATAAAGTGATAACTGTCGTTGGCCTGTATTTTCCTCGGGCTGCACGGGTTGCAACGCCAATTAAATATACAACGTCTGGTCTACCGTCGCGAAGAGTGACTCGTAATCGATGCACCTGTATGACAAATCATTTTATTTATGCAAACGGTAATTGAAACAAAGAAAAAAAAGAAAAAAAAACACGGAATGGACAATGAATTCCATTAATTTTCTCAAATTTTGCGAATAGTCTAATTTTTTAAAATAATTTATTTTGTTTCTTCAAACAAAGTTAACAATTGAGAATGAAATTTGTTCATATGATTTAGGATTGATGTTAATTTCTATTGCATGTGGCTTTGTTAAATTTGAAGAAAAATTTCGTTCATCTTTTTGCTTTGGCACTATTGGCAAAGGTGGATATATACCTGGACACCCAGTTGCAAATGGAAATGTTGCGACCATTGTGCGACCCCATTCGGATGGACACCAGTTCCAACACGAACAGTAAGGGTTCTACTGGCTTCCTCATCGCTGAAGGAGAACAGCAGGGGTGCAACCATTCGTGCTTTTTCATGTTCCTCAAATTGTCCAGCTGCTTCCAAGCCAACACCTTCTTGTCGAAAAACCAATGGCAAACCAGTCTTGTTGATGATCCAATAAGGTGCGGTAATATTAATTCTAATAGCAGATCCTTTCTCGACAACGATGGAGGCATAGAGGAATAATATTCTGCCTGCTGAGTCGGACAAGCGCATACGACCTACGAATGAATTGTTCATTTGTCCAAGAAGCAAAGTTCCAATTCCTGGATATCCATCGAGTTGTACGACTATTTCAAGTTGTTCTTTGACATCGACGTTGTGCATATCGGCACTGTTACCTGGATAAATTCTGCCCTTTTCGGGTCCAACTTCGTAGAGTAATTCGTGAGGCAAGAGATTGGTCAACGTGACCGGAGGCAATAGAAATATCGTATGCGCGGGTAACATTTGATTAGCATCAATCGGATAATTGTCTCGTCTGACAGCGACGCAAATACGAAAAATATCGTTTTGATTGGTCCGGCACGTCGTGTGAGTCTCGACGATTTCCGATGCTTTCCTTACCGGGGTCCATTCAATGGGTTCGAGGCAATATTGAAACGCTTTGGCAGACGTCAGAGGCCTCACGGTCATTTGTACACCCGTATGCATCAACGGCACCGAAATAACCGATTGGGCCGAAACCTGAAGATTCTTTCCACTCAAATAGACATAAGGTACCTGATAGCCAACGTGGTTTTGTGGCAATTTTTCGAGCTTAACATCCACGGGATATGACAATTTATTGTAAACCTGTAAAGCCGATCTGATCGTAACTAATTTCCTGGCTGATCCTTCGAGTTCAACGGCGAATATGAGTCTCGTTTTAATCAGGTTCGTACGTTCACTCGTATCGGCGATCGCATGTCTGAAATAAATCCCAACTCGATCAATCGTAACGGGTTCAACGGGTTTCCAACCTTCGACGAGAACAGCAACTTGATGTCTTCTGACAATGTGGGTTGAATGATGGCGTAGTTTGCCCCGTTCCTCGAAGGTGAACGGTACAGTACCACCGGGTGATACTTCGGACCAAGTTTCGTCACGTTGCACCGGACTTGGGGTGGTCTCCCGCCGTAAGCTCGCGTCTCTCATATCATCGGCAATGGCGATGTACGTTTTGAACCAGAGTCTCGAGCCTGTCTCGTTTTTCAGAGCAAACGGAACGAACGGTGAGCGTCTTCGATAACCTTGAAGACTCTCTCTGGGTGCTCTGAAGGAGGAATCTTTGTTCAATAAATAATAATCCTGTGTCCAATTTTGCTTGACCAGAGTGACAAGCTCGACGAGAGTAGATGTTACATTAACGTTAACGGAATAGTCCGATTCAACGTTTATCTGTAATCTTCTTAAGCTGCCGGAATTCGCCAACGTTTGTTCCCATTTTATACTCGCTTTCCAGGGCTCGATGAAAGGTTCCCATCCACTGAGAACTCTGTTGTAATAATCGATACCGAATGTTGCACGCAGAGAGCCAGGTCCTTCCAGTGCTTGTTCCAATGACAAATCTATCAGGACTATTTCCAACAATGGCACATCAGCATCCCGGCAATCGTCTATGATGCATACTCTTAAGCAAGAAGCATCGACCTCGACCGTATGAAAGATGAGACCATTGTTCGTAGTGGTATCCGTGCTTGGGACAGCATTTTGTGTCAGCCAGAGTGCCGCATCGTCCAATTGTCCGTTGCAACGATCCAACGCTGCCTCGCAATCGGTTTCAGCAAAACCCAAAGCCAAAAGTTTCATAACGTGACTTTTGGCATTCGCGGGTGGTCCTCGTGATTTTTTTTTTGCGAAAAGCGTTTGTTTCGGTAATGACCTCAGCATCCGCGCGAACATGGTCACATCGTGATAACTCAATTTAATGCTCAACGGTTGGAGTTGAATTTCCAAACGTCTTTCATTGTTCAATTCCAAACTCGCCCCAACCGGATCTATTATCGACAAAGCTGTCTCCTCTTCCATTCCAAGAATACACGAGAACAATTCGCAATGTGACAAATTGCAGGATAATGGTTTTTCACCGTCGAGAGAAATCGATCGATAAGCCAATATCGCGGTGCACTTTAATATGACAGCGTTTGTATCCCAAACAGATGTATCCTCAACTACGACCAATTCCGAATCCGTTATATTGAGCTTAAGCTCGAAAGGAGCTATCGGACTGCCACTCTGCAAAATATTCTCATTGTCCTGCGTCATGAGAGCTCTTACGATACCGGAAATGGGCTCGGGTTCAGGCGCGTTCAGAATCAAAAAATCTCTAACTGCTTCCCACCAATCGAGAATAGCCGTCAATCTCATACTGTGCAACAATATAGTCGTCGCTGAATTGTTCTTGCGTCTTCGATGATGTATCTCTGCCTGTACGCGATCGTCAACCCCGTCAAAATGTTTCAACGGTTGGAGAATATTCGTAAAGACGTTGGAACGTTTGTTCACTGGCTCCTCCTGGAACCTAGTGTCGGTCACTAATATCTCTTGTGACACCAGATCAATGTCCTGCGATCCGTCGCTCAGAGAATCCAGCGTTAGTCGCGATTTAATGAAATTAACGCATGCCAATGCTGCTATACCATGATTAGGATGAAGCTTCAGAGTCACGTTAACAATGTCCAGAATTACACAAGATTTCGTCCACACACTTGTCGTAGTCTCGATCGTTGTTGCTACAAGATATGTGTCCGCTGTATCTGCTATGTGTGAATCCTCAACGAAGGAACGTATGTCGTCCAAATTTTCCCCAATGTTGTAAGACAAGAAACCACGTATAAGCATGTACTGAGCCGGATCAAGAGCACAATTCATCGTGGACAATGTTCCATGAACGCTCAAATCGGGAATACTTCGACTAACGTAAGTATCGAGATTTCTCTCTATGCGGAGCTTCAAATGACACATTTCCGTAAGCAACGATGGTCCCAGTTTTTTCAACAAAAAACCACCGACCACGAGTGTATCGACGTTTTCTCTCTGATTCTCGTAGTTCAATCGTTTAGCGGCATAAACGTCCATGTTTACGAGCTCCAAGTGCGTTATATCCAAAAGACATTTTTCATCGACCGTCGATTCGCTGAACGAATTGTGAGCCGTTAATTCACCCAAATCCAGCAATATCAACTCCTCCGATCTGGAGCTTACCGGCAACAATATAACCGGTGCACCAGCGTGTAATTCTAATGACAATCTCATGTTTCTCTCATTAGTCACAATAATAGTTCCATCGTTTCGTAGATTTGTCATGACTGCTCGTAGTTGTGAGAAGTGTCGAAAGAACGATTGTAATTCCGCGACGAATCTTTGCGTGTGCACATAATGAACCGCTGACATGTGGAGTTTGAGCTGAGCGTCGTAAGGCATTTTCCGTGAATCTGTGTAGCTGGAATATTGAAAATTAAATGCTTTTCTCCCGGATGAGGAGAATCTCTCTCGATAAAATCTGCCGTGCGGTGTTAAATCCAAAAGTGACATTGAACCCAGCGAGCCCGAGACTTTGGTTCTTCGACTGTCTTTAAGAATATGCATGCTGACGTTTGAAACATTAGCTTTGGCGATTTCACGATCGGATTGTGTCAGTACCAGAGTCAAAGATCTAACTTCGATATCCGTTTCCGAATGAATATCCCGATTTTCCTCTTGTTCCGTAATCATTGTCGTGGTTGTTGTTGTCGTGGTTGTGGTTGTGGTTGTTGTTGTTGCTGTTGCTGACGTTGTTTTCGTCGGGTGAAGAGTTATACGTGGATTGGCGCTCGTCGAGGTTCCAATACTGAAAAAATCCAACACGATCATCCAAGATTCGACGCTTATGACAAGATCGAGGCAATTGAAATCAATGCCAATCGAATGTTTGTACACGCCTCGCCCATCCGATCCAGGCTCCATTTCCGTCATGGTAAAACTCAGAAGTACGAGATTTTCCTCGGTAGTCACGGCACCCGGTGAGGGTGGAGGAGTATTCGGAGTGTCCGCCATTGAGGGTGGTTTCCTCCAATGCGGTGGAATCGTTCCATAAAGAGTATCGGTCTCCAATCTGTCGGGTAAACTACCACGACACGTTTTCCAACGACGATTAAGCGCCAAATCGGGGCAAGATTTTGAGACACCGACTGACAATCTGGCCGCTCTCGTAGGTGCCGATGATTGCATCATGTAACGATGCCTCGATCCAACCGGACACAAAAGATCCTCGACTAACAACGAACGCAACGATACTTGCATCGTTGATTCTTTTTTCTGTAATTTTTCGTACTTGGCAACGAAATCACACATTGACATTTCAACGAGAGGTTGCTCCGAACGATCTTGCTTCAATTCGACACTCAACGTAGGAAGTTCGAAGAGTGCTTTGATCGAAAGATCAAACTTGTCGGCATAATGGGGACCCGATGTGTAAAAATTTTGTGGCTCTTTTGGCTCGGCGGCTCTTGGCATTGAAAACAAACGATTCATCGTGTCCAAAAGTTGTTCGTATTGGCCACGTGACAACGATACCTGAAGGGGAGTCATAACGATTCCATGAATGTGTAATATCGGATTTTCCATTGTTTCTTGTTCCAACAGAATATCCTGATTTACGAAATTTTTCGGCAACTCACGCTCGATCGTAACTTTGATCATGGTATCGTGCAACACGGGTTTACCCGATTGTTTACAGGAATACATATCTTCGGCTCGGATCGGTAAACTCGTGACTCGATTCATTTTCCTCGTGACATCGAGGGAATAAAGATTCATGTCTCTTACTTCGAGAGACAATTTATGCTTGTGTGTAGTTTCGTTCGATGGCTCGTGCCGCAGTGACATTGTACCAAGATGAGCGACGAATACCTGTGAACTCGCGGATGAACGTGGTACAACGAGTACCGGGCTGTCGAGGATAACGTCAAGTTTTAAACGCAAAACGCTTGGATTCCCATCGTTCCCATCGATCGATACACTTGGCAAATGTCTTCTCTGGGGTACCGTCCAATCTTCGGCATGCACTAAACCTATCGCCATATCGGTAGCTGCAGCACCGATGTGTCTTGCGAGATTGCTCAGATATTGCTTGAACTCGTCGGCACAAGATCGCAATTCTGAGATCAAATGAGGAGCATGAGTGTACCAAACGCTACCCACTCTTATCGATATTATTGCGCTAGTTTCAACGCCGTCGAGACTTTTCGAATGGCTCGAACTTCTCGAGGCTGAAAATCTAAACGCTTCCGGTTGATCGGACAAATTAGAAAAATGTTCGATTCGATGATCCGGAGGATCCGCGATTGGATCGCGTCCAACGCTTATTATTCTCTGATGAGTTTTACCGATGAGCGTTTGATCCAAAACTTGTAGACCCCCAAGAGATCCAAAAATCGATGTGTTATTCGCGAGTGTAGCTTGAATCCTGGCATCGGACATCGTTGCCGTTGCTATTTTCTGTCCAACCAAATGACTGTCCTGCATTATCGCTCGCAAGAGAAGAACATTTAATCGATGAAAATCAAAAGTAATCTCCGTTCTAGTTGAAACTTTTGTTTCATTCGGTAAGCTCGTAATAGAATCGGTTCTTTCGATTAGTTTCGAAGGCGACTTGCTAGTTGGAAAAATTCTTCTGGCAAAACCCATTAATTCGACGATTGTTTCCTGATTGGCAATTATGTCAAGATTATTGAATTGTATGTTGGCTACACGTAGATTTTCGGTTAGATCGTCGTCAACGAGGATAACTTCGATGACGATCAAAGCTTCGGAATCCAATTGATCGAGTCCAACGAGAGAATTGTTTTTCGGTGACGAGGGATTTTTAACGTCGCGCGCTAAACTGGAGAGCGCGCGTGTAAGAGCAACCGGTGACGTGAGTTTACGAGATACGGTTGGATCCGGTGAACCCGGGGACACCGGGGAAACCGGGGACGTTGGCTCGGAATCTCTCAAACTACCGGAAACACTGTCCATACCAACGTGCTTGTGACTGGCCACGAGCAATTCGAAATCCGGCCCAAATTCTTGCATAGCATCGACCAATAATAAACCATGGACCGACAACGAAGCGCTCATATCAGCCGGTCGTTTACTCAATGCGGTCTTTACGCCTGAAACTTGTAGCTCAGCGACGCTACGTCCCCGTGATTGAAGCTCGAAGGTCATTTGATCGACTATAAATTGGATCATCATTGCATGGCTCGAATTCCGATCGTGAATTTTCTTCGGACTCTCAGGCTCGTAATTCAAATTCGTAACTTCCGCTTGAGATCGGTGTCCGCTCGTTTCGCCGAATTTCGACAATCTCTCGTACATCGTTCTCATTGCCTCGACTTTTTGCTCATTAACGTGAACAACGAGCCTCGGCAAATTGCCAGAAATGGTAATCGATGGGAATTGCGGATCTATCGTACTGACCACTCGTCTTTCGATCTGCAACGTTATGTTAAAACGCTCGAGCACATGGAGTGACGACATTCCACGCGTACGCGCGTGCTTCCAATTGTCTTTAACTTTAGCGACTAGTACTTGAAGGTCCGAAAGATCGACGGAATATTGATCGTACAATTTGTGATGAAAGGCGGTTTCGGTAAAACCTTGAAAATCGTCGATTGAACCGTTCTCTTGACTCCCCGGGGGTGTAGAACACGGTGTTTCGAACCTCTCGTTTTCCTCATCATCGTCGCCGTCGTCCTCCTCCTCGCTGCCTGGTGAACCAGGACGAAATATTACTGGTTCGTTGCTCTTAATGCTATTCGTTAGATGTAATCTGCCAAAATCAACGACTACCACCGCGGCATTACAATCTATAAAACTCTCTACGAGCAATATCTGCGGTGCTGATATTTTGAATTGTAAATCCCACGAAGACCGATAAACAACTTCACCTTCAAGTATTTGTTCCCAATTTTTCATTATTTGACGACGCGTTCGTCGTTTCATCGCTTGTATACGGCGACTCGATGAGTTTCTGTGTGGTCTGCTTATGAAACTTTTGAGCCATTGCATAGCATGAGGATTCCAAACAACATCGAGAGATCGTGAATTTACGTGGAGCGAATGATCGACCGCAATGTGCAACGGTTTTTTCTCGTAAATCATCTCAAACAAGGGCTCCGAAGATTGGATCACCAGTTTGTCCGAGGACGCACGCAAACGGGACGAAGAGCCTGGTGCTGTTTGCGGTTGTATCAAGATCGGAAACATTGATTTATCTGTGAGAAAATCGTGAAGATAAAGGGCTCCGAGGCTTATAGAAAATTTGTGAGAGCCCGAACGTGGTCGAGACTCGTAAGTCAAATCAACTCTTTCGAATTGTAGTTCCATCACTTTTTTCGGTATGCAACAATTATCGACAACGGCGGCAGCGGTACATACAGAAATTGCGCCTCTCGAGAGGGTAAAATTGAATTGACCGAAAACAGTGTCACGTCGTAGTAGCGTATTGTCGTCAATTGTATCGGCCAAAACGTCCAAAAGTTCACCGTCAAAGGTCGAAGATGAAGATTGCGTGCTAGTTTGAGAATTTTTTGAGTGCCAGCCCCACCACTGGGGAAACCATTGAACAAGGATACCCCGAGCAGGTAGACTATTTCCTCCAGGTGTTTCTTGAGCCATCGACCTCCAACTTGGTCCAACTTTCGCCATTGCTAATTCCCGTAGCAGTCGTAAATCGTCGTAAGTTCGTTCTTGCTCGATTTTATCTTTCATTTGTTTCATTTCCGGTGGTAATATCGATGTTGGACTTTCCAATAATTTTGTGTAAGCCTCGACGTAAGCAACGTTCTCGTTGCCACGCTGAATAACATCGTCCCATGTGATTTTTCGATTTAAACTGTCCTTTCCAATGTAACAACGTGCCGCATATTTCCACCATTCTTTTGGTGCCTCCGATATCGAAACGTTTGGTCGACATCGCCTCTGTCTTCTTCGACGATCTATATCTTCCAATTCTCTTATACATTTCACTATTTGATCGTATTGCTCGTCCGTTATTGACATCGGTACTTGATCTAATTGAAGATCGAGCACAATTCTCGGTCGTGTTGCCGATCGCAATGGATTTTCCGAACGATCTCTTTTTATATGAGCTCTCGCGCTCACAGGCGATAATAAATGTTTCCATAATATTTTCCCCGTGTCGCTCATCGCCATCGCCAAATCTCCCAAATTTAAACGACCGAAATAATCCTTCTCGCTCTTCAAATGATTCCAATAAATTGATAAACCGTCTAGCTCCATTAGCTTGTAGGATGCGTCTGTCAAGTTCCATGATGTTGATCCTGGCAACCAACTCGCATCGCAACTTTGAGCCGTTAAACCTTTTATCGTCACGCCCAAAGCTATTCCGGTACCTGATTAAACATTTTTATTCAAATATATTCCCAATTATTTCACTTGGAGTTCTTCCCCACTCTTATTTCTTATTTCGCCTATCGAACGAACAAAAAACATAAGATCTCTTCATCAATTTAATCATTTCTCTCTATCTGGATGAAAAAAAAAATATTCCAACGTTTAAAAACTTTCTTTTTCCGTTTAATACCGCGATCAGGTTTTGTAAGTGAATATCAATTCTTTGAAATAATTAAGTTCGTCGTTTTTTACCATCTGCGAACGTGACATCATCCTCATATCGTAGATGCACGTCCCTTATGTTGAGCTGTAGATTTTCAATGATATTCGTAACTAACGATGTACCGTAATTAAGCCACGAACTATAACTGGTTGCGTAATAACCAGGATCCGCTTCCTTATGTGCTCGCCATCTGGCTTCGAGGGAGTCCAGACGACCGTGTTTGTACTCCTGAAGAGCTTGCTCCTCCACTTCCGAGTCATACTGAAATCATTGTATTACTTGTTTCTCACCCCTTTCTCACCTCAAAAACAACAGTATTTTTTTTCAATTTTTTGGGTATTCCTGCGGTATGGCTCTTCGCGCCTTTTACCTATCCCAATTCGTCATTCCTTTCCGAAGAACCCCCCATTCCGACTCCAGCTGACTTATCCAATAATTGGGCAAAGGGAAAATGCAAAAAAACCTTGCCGACGATACACAGCCGGTACTTAACTAATCTTCTCGGGTGGCAGTGCGAGCACGCTCAAGCACGGCCACCAGAGGCGCTTAGGAAGGCTATGATGCAAATGAGCTATATGGCGCACAGCTAGGGGATCGGCATGCGCACGAGGAGAACAGTCCACGGGAGACACCAGACCGCTCAGCCATCGCGCATAGAGGTCTTTTCGGCCGATGCCCAATTTATGGACATTCAAAGGTGGAGTCTGAACCACCCGGAAAACAACAAGGTTTATCATTATCATTGAATTAGAATATTGAATTGAATTGCGAATTACCTCATCTAAACAAATTGGTCCCGATACAAGATAAAGTTGCTCTATCGCAATCACCCAAGATGCAGTCCTTATCTGCCGTACCGGAACTTGCAATCTTACTTTACCGATAAATCCTGCTTTTACCTCTATCGGTAATCCAATGTGTCTTAGTGCTTCACGCTTTAGCGGCAAATTCTCGAGCTCTACTTCCCCTGCGAATGTTAAATAAATAATTAATCCCATACGCATCATGAATGAAGTTTACTATATGTTGGTGTACCAAAGAAATTATAACTCTTTGAATTCCCTATTCCAAAAACAACAATAAAAACATGTTTCAACCTATATTATTTCCTACCAATAAATACAATCCTCAATAATCAAAATCTTCCTTCATAATATGCATAATTTCTTGTAATTTTTTACGCTACATACATTACAAAACAAACTGAATGCGGTTGTGTCTCACCGCAGTCATGTTCAAAAGCTAACTTCCCGGTCGATCTATGAAAATTTGGATATGACTTGTAGGATACTCTAATGTTAGGTCTTATATCTTTTAAAATAATGGAAAAATTCCTAATATAAAGTTTGGAGTTTCCAAAACAATAAAGTTCCCAGCACCTTATAAGCATAGCGTGAACTCTCTACTGCTACATCTCTGAACCTGAAACATTGAAATCCTAGTTTTTCTTTGTCAAATTTGTTAAAATAGTATAAGGATCGCGCGGAAATATAGTAGTGGATTTGGTCTGAATTTTAAGGAAGATATCCCCTAGGTTTAAATAGTATATAAAATTCAAAACCATATACGATTCAAACCTACGGGAGATCAAACCTGGGGGATATCTTCCTTAAAATTTGTCTCCCTAGTGCAAAGCACCGAGGAGACCAAACCCTACAACTATTTGCAAGTGATCATTATACTATTATTACAAATTTTCGAATAAAAATTTTTCTTATAAACTGGTCCTGGGACTGGTGGTATTGACATAAATATATATAAATATATATAAACATATATACATATATACTATTTATGTATGTATAGAAATAGTACATAGCGCGTAAGAGCATGGCAAGAGATATATAGATACATCAGAGCGTGCTAAACAACATATTCAAAAAATTCAATATCTCGAAAAATATTGCTAGTCACCAAAAATCCTTTTAAGGGGATTCTCATATAGTCAAATGGAACGTGTGTGCCAAATTTCACATCAAAATTTGGTTTTGGGCTTTCGGAAGTTTATCCGAAATTATAATTTTGGTTTACAATAAGATAAACGAGATAAGATTGTGAAATTCTTAACTTTCCATTTCTTGACTGACGAATGGCAAATTTCTCAAAATATTATTTCACGAAATTGGCAATCGTTCAGGATAACAAGAAAAATATATACCACTTCAAAAGACACCGGACGAATTCTTCAAAAAATCGATGAAACGTGATGGCAATAATTAATGCAAACTAAAGTGATTAAATTTAGATAAATAATAAATTGCATTCAGATGAATGACCTTACCTGACAGCAATGCAATGCTCAATTGATCGGTGTTTAAATTCTCCACGTATTTTCCCAAATAATTATTGAGTACCCAAGCGACGAGTCCCTCCAACATCGTTCTAAATGTTTCGTATCATCAGAAATCACTCGATCTATCACAAGTTTACGAAAAATTGTAAATATGCTTTGAAGGTTACGTTTCCCGCGAATCATTAAGATATTATGTGTTCTTGTTGATACACAATGACAGCATGTGTATCGATCCTAATTTCAAAATGTGTATAGGATTGATTTTTTATCATAGGCACAATTTATTACGTCAATTGAAATTTAAACGAGCATTGTTGTCAAGTACGTTGTTACGCTCGGTGTTTCATGTGTAGTGTGTAGTTTGGTACACACACACACGCACCCCATCCGCCACCACTAACTATATACATGCGCCTTGGGGTACTACTTGTGTGAAAAAAAGGCAAGCGCGGATGTGAAAACATTTATACTTACAAGACGTTAGACCCTCATATTTTGTTAAATATTGGTCATTTTTATAAATTTTAGTGTGACGAATATTTTTGGCACATGTACGAAACGTACGTAGCACAACATCGATTAATGTAGATACGTTAAAAAAAATAGGAAATACGGGAATGTCAAACTCATCGTGAATTACAACATATCCAAAGTCCAATGTATAGGTTGGTGTATGCAATTTCTTTTCTAATTAACCATACTTTTTTTTTGTTTCAATTATATGGCGTGTGCACTCATATTTTCAACACTTTTTTCACTTCCGAGTTAATGCGTTTTGTTATTGATTTATTCACGAATTTCCGCTTATAATTTCTTTTTTTTTCGATTAATCTTTTACGCTGTTGCACTACAATCGCAGATTTAAAAAGTGCATGAAGTGGTGATTTACAATCGGAAGTCGTAAATCATAATCGTTCAAGAAGCAAAATACACAATAGTATGTTTTTTTATTCGAAATTTATGTAACATAACCTTAATACAGAGTAACAAATTAATTCCATCGTATTTCATTTGTAAACATTGATTTTCCGAATGTTCGTTTAGAATAATACTCACACCCCTGTGGTAATTCATTAATATCTATTAATAATTAACAAGAGGCGATAAATGCGCATAAAAATTAAGCTCTTAGGAAACATACATAACCTCAAAACGAACTGCTAAGGGCGGGTTGTTCCAACCTCTAGATAAGCCTATCTGGCAGTTAACGGTCGGCAAGTCAATGCTTTTAACCACGAGATAAACTACCTAGAAGTTGGAACAACCCGGCCTAAATTATCTTCATTAGCATTTTTCTCATATATCCCTAGCGGATCCGGCAACCGGCAGTAACTGAAATTTTGATCGAAAAATTGAATGAATCGACCGAAAACGGTCGTTTACTACTGCCAATTGGTAATCGTAAATTCGCGGTCACTGACGGTTGTCGGATCCGCTAGGGATATAAGACGCATTTAATAAAGAATTAGAAAAAAACACTTGGGTGTAATAATAAAATTGAAACTACAATTTGTAGGCAAAAATTATATCAAAGACCATTGGCGCCATGTTCGATGGCAGTAATTTCATTGACGTCGATGCACAATGTTGCCCTGTTCACCAAAACGGAAATGCATTTTTGTTTTTGGCTTTGTAATAGGCTTTGCTATAGCCATATTCATATTTTCCATCGATGACAATCGCCATGACAATAGAATCTGCAAACCTCATTATTTTTGGTTATGCAATGACCGTAGATACTTGTTGATGCAAAAACAATTGCTATCCAAGCCCAGCAAAAGTATTCAGGAAGAGATAACAGTTTTTGATTCATGGATGAAAGAAGCAGAATCGAAGGTACAAGCAAACTTGACTTATGATAGCTGGCTTGAGGCTCAAAATGTTACGGCGATAAATATAAATATGGATTCTCAACAATATGGGCTCAAAGACAAGACTTACACGACTAAAAAAATTCTTTCCGAGTCAGAATGGCTCAAGTCCAAAATTCACGTTACCTGCGTGGTTTTTGTGGAAAAATTAAAGAGAGCCAAGTCGATACTCTATTCCTGGGGACCGAGTTGCAACAAATTGTATTTCTTTAGCAACCGCATCAACGACACAAATTTGTCCGTTCTACGATTTCCCATGAAGCTCGTGTCATCATGGCAAATGTTGTGCGAAACCATGCAATATATTTGGAAATTTATAAAAAACTCCAACTCTACGAACAGCGACAAAATTTTAGAATGGGCCATTTTTGTCAAAGACGATACTATGGTGATTCCTGAAAATTTGAGATACCTCGTCGCCACTTTGGATCACAACGAAGGACATTATCTGGGTCATCCTGTTGTTCTATGGGGACAGGCTTATAATGTTGCTAAAGCTGGTTTTGTACTCAGTAAACTTGCGTTTCGCAAAATTGTCGAGAATTTCAATACTAGTCAAAAGTGTATTTCAGGAGGAAAGTATTGGAAAAAGGAAGATTATTATCTTGGTAAGCTTCGTTGCGTAAGCTACGAACGTTTCTCATATTTAAAAGGACTCGAAATTCGTTAGCAATTCCCGACATTAATTTCTATTGTGCTAATTAAGGGGTTTCACCAGGATAATAGGCCGAAAAAAATAAGGTTGTTTTCATATGTTCTTCAAAGTAAACATTATCATATATTAATTTTGTGTTTCATGGCATGTAAAGTGGTGGAACAACACAATAGAAAAATTTCAGTCGCTCTGAAGGTGTACAAAGGGTGGGATATACGAAGTCAAAAGAGACACCTCCAAAAAATGCCGGCTTTCGATTGGCAGCAAATTGGCCGTACATGTTATTTTAAATTGAAAAACTTAAGAGATTTGAAAACAACACAAGTAGCTATCGTTCTTACAATCGGAAATTAAAAAAGTTTGAAACATAACAAAATGGTGAGCATGTGAAAAAGTAATTTGAAATTTTATTCACTTTTCATTTAAAAAAAGTTCACTTTTTTTCGTGCAAATTTGAATCAGTTTGTCAGTCGAAAAACGGTCACGTAGGACGATAACGAGAGGCGCATTTTTTTACAGAATGCAACTTTCATTAAAGTGGGCGGATCGTTAGATTTTTTGTTTTGCTATCAACGCGGTTGAAAAATGTAATTTCGAACAAAAACGCTTTTTCATTTTGATTTTGGAGATTATTCATACTAAGGAATGCAAAATTGCAGTTCCTGGACCATAAAAAAATTTGTCTCCATCTGTTTTTCGTCGTTGTTATTATGAAAATCTTTACGAGCACCCCCATCGATGGCTTTTTAACCTGGTGAAACCCCTTAATGAATTCATAAATTGTGCTCTTAAAATTCGATCATATTCTAATTTTTTTGATAATATTTCTAGGTAAGCACTTGGCATTATTGGGTATTCATCCATCGGATACTCGGGATCATCGTCTGAGAGGTGTATTCCATGGTTACGCATTGCAAACTCTATTATGGGGGATCGCACGTCCTGGAAGTTATTTCACAAGAGCTTTGTATCCACCGGGTCACGATTGTTGTTCACCCCGATCGATAAGCTTCAGTACCTCAGAACCAGACAAAATGTACACGGTTAATTACGTGCTTTATCATTTACATGTATATGCAAGACCGGGAATTTACGGAAATGAACCGGCGCCGACACCGATGCCTGAAGAAGAGGTACGAATAAATACCATTTTTTTCCATTTTCCTACACATTTTACAGGCTATCGTTCTAATTGTGGGTGCGTGTGTGTTTTTGTAATGGTTATTGATAAGAATTTATTTCAACACACAGGTGTGGAAGTCAGCGCTTCGTGAAGAATTCAACATTACAGATTTTAGCCACGTCGACAGTGATCGGTACTACAAAATTTGGAGTTCACGATACTCCGGACCTGAACAGCTAATTCGTAAAAATATTTGGAATCAGAAAAATGTCCGACAATTTTTACCGTCTGATTATAGAACTAAAAGCGTCTATGATAATTAATGGTTTCTCATTTCAAGACATGATTATAACGGGAAAGACCCCAATCTCGATTATAGATATGCGGCGCAACTTGCCTTCGACGTTTAACTCCATCTTTTTTTAATACTTGGCGAAGAGACTAGTAGGGAGATATCCGAAGACGGGGTTTTTGGGGAGTCCGTAGTAAGGGCACTTTTTCGTAGCGGTCAACTCGGGAAGTAAAAGTTTATCCTATGAAACTCTGTCAAGCCTGCAGATTCTGTTCCGACTGAAAGCAGCCAATATTACATGTTCATCCTACGGACTCTACGTACATAAGAAAAAGTTCATAACATACATAGGATATAAAGAGCCGCGGTAGCGGCTCGATGCCAAGTATTAAAAAAAAAGCCAGCGTGAGTCCTGCCGCACTCTCATATGCTCGAATATGACGATTTTCGGGCTTTTCTTTTTATAATATAGTCAGAGACTAGTAGCAGAGAGGGAGATCGCTAATGCCATAGGGCTAAAGGGATTCCAAAAAGTGGCGCTTTTTTCGTAGTGGCCAACACGGGAAACGTCGGAACCTGGAAGCCAGCCTCGGTCGAGCCTGCAAAACCACCGCAGAACCCCTGGCAGAACCCTGCCACGAAGCTCCTACTGCTACTCGGCCACAATTGCAGGTTTCTTCTACGCATAATGTATAGTATAGTCAGCTCGATGAGCTATACTAGGTGAAGCGAGTAAGATGGTACTTGCGCTACAAGCGCTGAAGAGACACGGTAGACATAGACGGGATTCGGGCCATAAGTGTGTTGGCTTGCTGGTATACAACGATTCACAAAGGTTTAGGAATAACTTTTATATTATACTGCTCTGTTCCAAGTGAATGTTGAGCTCAACAGAGTACAATACATATACATATGAATCTGCAGTTTTCCTTATACATCGTCTTCAAAAATTCAATATTCAAATTTTGCGAACGATTTTAAATCCCCAATCTGTTTTTAGTGGTTTAATAATAAGAAATTCATTTTGGTTTACAGTTTCTTTATCATTTTCGATACCAAGCTTGAGGGCTGATCGAATTTTATGTCGCTCGTAGCGTCAAATTTTTCCCCGCCTTGTCCTATATTTCTATCTCTTCTTGACCACACTGTCCAGTGCTTTGACCGACTACAACGACTTTTTCTCCTCTGGCCTACGCCCGTCGATTTTGACCATGCTTGCGTTACGAGAACAATACATTAATTTGAATTATTTTCGTGTGCAATACATCGGGTAAATGAAATTATGTGAGATTGTAGATATTTGAAAATAAAAATTTCACAATGTTTTGAACATTCGAAATCGATAAATGTGTTGAGATTCAATTTTATAAAAATTAATCAGTTATAACCATTTGTAATTTCAAGGATGATAAAAAATTACATAAAAAATTGATTATAAATAAATTTTAATAATCTGCTTGAAAACAACAGCAGTGATCAATAATAATAATAGAACATGAATAACGTATCATAAATATTTTGGTAACAGTAATAGAATAATAGTTTATTCAGTGACGTATTTATTATTGTTCAATAACCGATGTTTTTTATGATTAAAAGAAAATGTTAATCAATGAATTTGTGGAATAAACTCACCTATATATTTTTTTCTTTTCTACGTTTCATTGAGGGCGTGGTTAGTTGCCTCCCCCCTCCCGCTTGGTCGTCATTAATCTACCGATTTCGGATTTTTTTCAATTTTGATTGGTTGCGTTTTAATTATTGTTCTGCCGCATTATTATATCTTGTTTGTGCAAATAGCCTAACAGGTATCAAAAATGTTAAAAATTGCATTCGATGGTCTTTGCATGGCTGATTATCGTCAAACCATGCAGGATGTACTTTCTTCGTGGTTTCTTTAATAATGCTAACAATTTTTGCCATTACCCCTTCGCAGTGATAATATTTTTCGAAGATCTCATTATAAGCGTTCAATTGAGTATGAACTACAATTACGAAGGTTTCCGTCGGACGCTTCAACTTTGTTATAGTTGGTGCATCTATGTCGACATTGTCGTACTCTCTGGGTACGTTCGACTTGCACGCGTTCAGCGCTGTAAGCGCTCAAAGTGCGTTCGACTTGGCACCGTAAACGCTCACGAGCGTTAAGACGGTTACGTTAACCGCCATGTTCGCCCAAGTCGAACGAGCACAAACGCTTTCAACGCTTCAAACACTTTAAACGCTGTGAGCGTGCAAGTCGAACGTACCCTCTGTATTCGGTAGGGTGGAGATTGTCAGAATAATCAACTTCAGACCGTACGAAAGTGACTAGGGCTCAAGAGCCCAGCCTAACGTGAGAGACTGCTTATAGATGCGGAGCACAGATGTCGCAACTGTTACTTTCGTAGATAATTCGCCGTTTACAGATTTGGTGACAGTGGTTCTCAACTAAATAGAGATATCCGAATACGAGACTTGTTTTTCATGTAAGCGACGTTATTCCTTCGCAAATGACCATTTTGGAGGGCTTGTTCTTAATTTTTATTATTAAAAGGGTTATACATAGCAATAATCTGGTGCGATTAGCTTACTTTGACAATAATTAATATATATTAATAAGTAAATGAACAGAATAAGAAAAAATGGAGCTATAATTAAGAATAATAATAATCATTTTTCTATTATTCAATATCAATAATTATAATAATTGTTGTTATAAATGTTTTATTTCTTTATTTATTATATTTGATACTATATTTTTGTTCATCCGTATGACGGAACAAATGAGGTGAGGGGAAAGTATGCAGGGAATACTCAAGTATTATGTTCTGTGTATTATGTTATATTCTTAGATCAATTTTTCAATGAATAAATAACAACAAATTGTACTGACATCTGGCTTTTGCTATTTTGTTTCAACATACTTTATCAGAACAATGACTGCTGGGTTTCAGCTCTCAATATCTAATAATAAAAATATAATTATTTATTTAAAATAAAGCTGGAAAGTTGAAAACATATATTAATATATAGATATACACAGCTGCTTGCCCAAAGCGGAATATTATAGAAATTTCGTGGATGACTATTTTAATTTTGATAGCAATGCGGCTATTGTTGTTAAATGTTAAGAAAAAATTTCAACTACAGTTTTCTACTCCGTAAAACTTCAAATAAAATATCAAGCGGCCCTGATAAGCATGTACCATTTTCCGCCATTAATTTTCAAATACATCCGTAGCAGAATGAGTAAGAGCTAGACTCACATCCCGAAGGTGGTGAGATCGATTCCGCCCTCGGGCAACTTTTTTTTATAATGTAACGAATTCGAATAAATAGTAATATGCGAATAATTATTTTTCATTAAATTATTAAAGAAATTAATTATTATTAACTGATTATTATTAATTATTGATTTTTGTATGCTCCTTTCATGTAGTTAGATATGCGAATAATTGATTCTGTATTCAATTTTGTGACAAATCTAATTATTCGTATAACCAATATGAAATACAATATAACGCAGAGCGAAAATGAATATGTGCCTATTTTACATTGTACTAATAAATGATTATATTGTTATTAAATATTCAGAAAAATTCCACGTCTAGACCACTAAATTAATTTTAGTTAGACTAATATACAGACGAGACCAGACCAAAAAAAATTGAAAAACGTACTAAATTTATAAAAAGCGTACTGACGTACTAAATACTTTAAAACCGTATTAGATTAAGTACAATCTATTACGTGTTTAAATAAATACTTATATTGTTGTTGAATATTCAGAAAAATTTAACTAGTAGACTACTAGACTAATTGTAGACTAATAAAATAGTAGACTAGGCTAAACTCATAGATTTAGTACAATCAAGAACATTTTAAGGTGTTTAATACGTCGGTACATATTTTATAAATCTAATACGTTTATTAGTTTCTATTAATCTACTTTAGTCTATTGGTCTATTAGTTTAATAGTGAAATTTTTCTTAAAATTTAACAACAATATAATCGTTTAATTCGAATAATTGAATAGAATCAATTATTCGCATATCGAACTATATGAAAGAAACACCAGAAAATAATAGTTAGAAATAATAATTAAGTTATTTAATTATTAAAGAAAAATAATTATTCGCACATTACTATTTGTTCACATTCGTTACATTATAAAAAAAAAAGTTGCCCGAGGGTGGAATCGATCTCACCACCTTCGGGATATGAGTCTAGCTCTTACTCATCCTGTTGCGGATGTATTTGAAAATTATTGGTGGAAAATGGTACATGTGTATCAGGGCCGCTTGATATTTTATTAGGAGTTTCGCGGAGTAGAAAACTGTGGTTTAAAATTTTTCATAATATTTAACAACAATAACCTCGTTGCTATCAAAATTAAAACAGTCATCCACGAAATTTATATAATGTCCCGCTTCGGGTAAGCAACTTTGTGTAGGGTAAAATACTCAGTCGCCTGCCATGTACCAGTAGTCGGTCTCTGTCCATACTTTGTATGAGTGGGAAGAGTGCCGAAGACATCTTCCACGCTCTTCCCACTCATACAAGGCCGACTACTGGTACATGGCTGGCGACTGGGTGTACTACCCTATCTATATATTAATATTTGTTTTTCAACTATCCAGCTTTATTTTAAATAAATAAAATTATCTTTTTATTATTAGATATTGAAAGCTGAAACCCAGCAGTCATTGTTCTGATAAAGTATGTTGAAACAAAATAGTAAAATCCAGATGTCATTACAATTTGTTATTATTTATTCATTGAAAAATTGATCTAAGAATCTCACAAATATATACATATATATAATACTTGAGTATTCCGTGCATCCTTCCCCCTCACCTCATTTGTTCCGTCATACGCACGAACAAAAATATAGTATCAAATATAATAAATAAAGAAATAAAACATTTATAACAACAATTATTGTAATTATTGATATTGAATAATAGAAAAATGATTATTGTTATTATTATTATTATTATTATTATTATTATTATTATTATTATTATTATTATTATTATTATTATTATTATTATTATTATTATTATTATTCTTAATTATACCTCCATTTTTTCTTATTCTGTTCATTTACTTATTAATATAGATCAATTATTTTCAAAGTAAGCTAATCGCTCCAGATTATTGCTATGTATAACCCTTTTAATAATAAAAATTAAGAACAAGCCCTCCAAAGTGATCATTTGCGAAGGAATAACGTCGCTTACATTAAAAACAAGTCTCGTATTCGGATATCTCTATTTAGTTGAGAACCACTGTCACCAAATCTGTAAACGGCGAATTATCGACGAAAGTAACCGTTGCGACATCTGTGCTCCGCATCTATAAGCATTCTCTCACGTTAGGCTGGGCTCTTTAGCCCTAGTCACTTTCGTACGGTCTGAAGTTGATTATTCTGACAATCTCCACCCTACCCTGTATTCACCTCCGTGAAGTTAGCCCCCCCACTTTATTTTTTTAAACTTTCATTAATGCAAATCGTTTGAGAATCGTTTGATAGAGTTTGATAGAGAAGAATAATTATTTGAGAGTTAATATTGTTCACGTAAAAACGATTTTATTTTTTGGTGTGAACTTGGCCCCAATTTTTTTTATCTCCTGAAATAATAGACTTAGCCGTTTCATTTTTTTTTTAATCGTTTGAGAATCGTTTGAGAGGGTTTGAGAGCCAAAGAAAATCGTTTGAGAGTTAATATTTTAATTGATATTAAATAATTATTCAGTGCACGATTTACCCTAGGATCCGAGCACTTCCGGTGTGCGCAGTGCATGTGCGCAGTGTATGTGCGCAGTATATGTGCGCAGTGCATCTTGTTCATAAATTAGGCTGCATTTTGTTTAAAAAAGTTATAACCAATTATTAGTCCGAACTGTAAACATAAATCGAAAATTTCAGCTTAATTGTGTTAATTGTGTAAAATTGTGAAACTTTTTGATATTTTTTGGAGAGCTACAAATGTCAACAACTGCACTGCTGTCAAAGAGAAAAGCTGGACTTATTGTATTTAGTTAAAAAAAATAGTGAAATATGAGTGAAAATACGTATAAAGTACGCCGTGACATTGGTAAAAATGTGAGCCAATTTGTAACGGGTAAAAACAAGAATAGCGTTAAAAATATTGTGAAAACTGCGGAAGATAACATAACCTCTTGAACGTCATGGCTACGAAAAATCGTCTGCTGATCACATTCTTTCAAGTTCTATCGCGAATATTTTCTTCAAACGTCCGGTGACTCTCTGTTTTTATCGTTGCTACGGAATCTTTAGAATTTAATTTACCGCAAGACAGTTTATATCAAACATTTATCATTATTTAATATATGAATTATTAAATAGAAATGTGAGCAACAGGTCATCTCCATAAAGTGTCGTGTAAATTAGACGTTTTGCAAAGTTATAATTCTTTTCTAAAGGTTCGGTAACCTGACTCGATATTTTTCCAGTGGACTGGGATGTGCTTTTACTTTTATGTACAAAAAAATTAGTGAATTGTCAAATATTCGAGTTCGTGAAAAAAGAGATTCATTGAGTTTATTACACCTTGGTACATTGAGGCAATTATACAAATTTCTAAATAACGAATAATTTGTACAGAATGATAATATTCATAAACAAAATAATGATCATAGTAATAGTAATAACAATAAAATAAGAGAAATAATATAACGCCATGAAAATAATAGAAAGATAAAAGAGAGATTAATCGATACTCATTGCGAACGCCATTACGAAGCGTATGCCAGTAACAAGGTCATGAATAAAATATCAAAATAAAGTCTAATGTACATCATTTTTTCTAATTTGTGTCTCGTATTTTGTTCTTCAGTGTTCTCCTTGTACCTACAGCACTTGATTTCATATATTTAAACCCTTCTAATCGTTTATTAACAAATATTTCGCTTTGTATCGATTATTAAGGGCGAAATTTTGTATTTTTTCAATAAAAACATCGATTGAGAAGTTCAATGGAGAATATAGAAATAATAATATTATCTCTCGAGAAATCCCAAATTGTTGAATTCAAATTTTCAATTTTATTTTCAAAATTGCTCGATTTCTTTCCTAATGTAGGAAGAAATTGATTTGTTTTGGAAATTTAGTTTTTAATTTAGAAAAATTCCGAAGATTTCCAATGTTTTAATATCTCGAAGTTTATAATTCAGAAAAGAAATGTTATCTACGTTCAATTTTAATACCATATATTGTAAATACGAGCACGCTTTTGTAATGAAAAGGACTGTGAATGAAATCAATCATTCATTTTTGGAGATAATAATATCAGGGAAAAATGATTTTGTACAATATTTGCGAATCCGAAACAGTGTAATTCTCCGAAATTCAAGTTATCAAAAAACAGTAACTCACATATTATCATTGTTCAACATTCTTTCAGATACTCTAATCAAAAAATGGATCACCCTGAACCTTAAAAATCAATGCAGTAAAAAGAAAATTGTGGTCATTAATAAGAATCGAAACTTTCCCGTAATTTAGAGCGGTGACTCAACTCTTTATTTGACCAGAGACATCGCCGCTATCATTGATCGATACGAAAAATCTGTTTTCGATCTCATGCACTACATTTTGGAGAATTCGCAGAGTGACCATTTTACAAATTTGGTCACTATTCTTGAAAAACAACCTTTCATCGACAAAATATGTCAAGTTAAATTTGGCAAAATACGTGGTATAAGCACGAGAAAAGGCACCGCTGTTTTTCTAAGTGATTTTTTGAACGAGGCTCGAGACACTATGCGAGAAACACAAATTAATTCGCTCAGTAAGCAACGATAATTTGTAATTTTTTTTTACTAATAATTAATGAATTAACGGGACAGACCTAGTTAGAATTTTCGAAAAATCGATTTTTTTTTTATTTCATTTTCAAAAAGTAGAATCTCTTACGAACATTTTCCGCCCAGGTAAATGTAAATCGGACCATTATTCGCCGAAATACAAGACTTTGTAGCACGTCGTGTCTGAGCCATAGGTAAGTAGGTAGCGGACTTGAAGTGCGTTTTTCTCGAAACCATGTTTTTGAAGTCGGTGATCACTGTAGCTCGAGAACGGCTTTACCGATCGGGTTGAAATTTATATCACTTCTTCTATACATGGTAGTCCTCCATATGAACGAAGGATTTTTTTTTTGGATAATTATTTTTATTTTTAATAGCAAAAAATGGAACTGATATTTTGGTCAAAAAAACACTTTTGACTTTTAACGGCCGCCATTTTGTGAAAAATGGAAATTTTTCAAAACCCTTCGTTCAACTGGAGCATTATATCATTAACTAAAAATCCCCTCCGTTTTTTTTGTTTCAGATGAGCCGTTGCAGCGTGAGCTTGATCACCGCAAACCGTGTTTTTTTTTGCAGCGTCCTCGGCAATTGACGGTCACCAGCTTATTTCGATATGTATTGCGTTGAAAAAATTGCAACATATACATTACATATGTATCTTTTAAACGGAAGAACTTTTGTTGTGAATTATTTTATCGTTTGACCAAAAAAAAATCGGAAAAAAGGCCTTTTTTTTGACGTTCCAACTAGGTCTGTCCCGTTAATGGATAAATCAATAAAAATTTCATAAGAAAAACATTCAAAAACTACAGGAAAAAAAATCTGAATTTGAATTCGGAAAAACATTAAGTAATTATTGACCTAATAGTCATTTATGTTTTGAATATTTGATTGATTTTCAATAATAAAATATGAATAAAAATTCTAAGCTTCACTGTGGAAAATTAAAATTGTATTTCCCAGTTTTAGGGAAAATGCTTCAAATATTAATTGAAGTTATTTTTATCAATATTGCACGAGCTAAAGTGTTTTTTTCTGCAGACTGACCGATAATATAACTCGATAAATATCAGCGACCAAGGTACCTCTCGACCCGCATGACAACAACTTCGATAGCCTTGGAACTTGAGCGGTTATTATTTACGATTTGAAACAAAAAGGGTTTCGAGATTATGGCTTTAGTTGGAATATTGCACTTAATTTGGGTATTGACGGAGAGAGCCAATAAATTTTTTTAATGAATCTTATTGATTATATTGATAAAAAATGTCTAAATGTGAACAAGTTTTCGTTGCGTTATAGTTTTCTCTATTATGCAAAAATAATTTATTAAAACGTGAGAAACAAAAAATTTCCTTAGTATGCATAGGTCATAAATTATCTTTTTTAAAAAATTCAGCAAAAGTAATCATAGTTCTTGATGAAATGTCTAATTCGATTTGTCGAAGTTTTGGCACTTATGCAAAAATTATTTATCCAAAAATCGCGGATCAATTATTATTTTTTTGTCTAATCAAATTTAGAACTAAATTGGCGAGCCAGTGCGAACCATCAATGCTGAGAGAACCGATCGTAAATGATCTCGTTACAAAAATCAATCAATTCGACGATTATTTCTTCGTACTGTACACTGTAGCCGTGCCATTTAGCAAAGTATCATTTTGAACTGCGGTAAGCTCGCTCAATTTTTAGAAAAAGACCATTTTTTTGTGTTTCATATTCAAAATTTCTCCCTTAAAAAAACCGTTTAAAATTGTTTTACTAATTAAAATATGGTTTTGAAAATGTTTTTGTGTTTCTTTTTTTTAATACTTAAAAGTGCTTCTCGATGTAGCCACATAGTCAACAAAACTTTGAGGGAGCTTGACGTCAAGAGGGAACCGAAAGATGTGGGATCTTAAAGATTGCTTCTCTCCAGAGTCTCCAAGAACGTTCCAGCAAAAGGAATGAAATTACTAGGTCGTCGACCTCTCGAACAAATGTAAAAAAAAGAAATTGTTGAAAAAAAGGAAATCTTGTATGACTCTTTTAGACAACAGAATAATCGAACGTTTTACGGATACAAAAAACGCGATATTCCTTGGTGACTACGCTTACCGACGATACTTCGAACAATTACAACGAGGCACTTGAGGAGAGCAATTCCGCTGTATATTCAGATAAATTCATCTACAAAGATAAGATTATTTGGGGAAAAGGCTCAAAGAAGTTATTCAATACTAATTTAGCCCGGGTGGTGAGACTGGGGCTCACACATTTGGGAATTCCTTACGGTTGGCGATGGGGCGGTCCCGCCTCAAATCACTGCCCAATCTGGTGCGAAATATTCAGCGAGCCCATTGAGGTTTGACGGATGCTCTCAACTTAATACCTAATTAAATAAGCAATTATGTGACTCGCGCAAAGAAAGAACAAAATACGGAACATAATTGAGAGTATTTGTACGCTTGATTTTGAGCGAAATTTTTTGGTTTGCAAAAGTGTGTGCTCTATCGTTTGTTCTTTCCTTCCACGTGACGCTGCGTCAAAAATCACTTCCTTCTTGAAATTGACAGACTTGTCTGTATTATACGTATAAATTTATAGTTACGCGTGCATCCAAAAGATGAAAAATCATTGAAGATATTAATATATAAAACGAATTAATTGTGTAATGTACATAATGAAAACGACCGTTCACACAGAGATTACCTATGTAATTACAGTTTCTTCATTTTTCTTTTTTCTTATACTTATTATTTAACGACGACGATGTATACAAAAATCCTGGAACAGAATCCTTTGTAGAAGGAACAAGACTGACTACTTCCACTTATAATAAGCGGTGCGATGCTGGCATGTCGCATCGTAAAAGTATCCAGTGCATAATAACGTTAAATATAATGAAATATTTTGCATAACTCGCATTGCTCACGTTTTCCTTTTTTCTAATTTTTTTAGTTCATTCTCGTTGTCGAATATCCAAAAATTATGGTCGTAGCGAACGTAGCACAAGATTTCCCCAGGGACAATGTAATTTCGGACGAAAATTTTCATACAGCATTTTTTTTTCATTTCAGCAAAATATTGCTAAGTTTCATTTATTTTCTACGGCTGATAATTATGAAAAATATTTTTTTTTCGTTCCTTAATGTGGCAAATTCAAATGTTTAAGTGTAAAAATTTTTTTCTATAAAAGTTGGTTTTTTTTTTACATCGTATACAATATGTACATTATCTTACATATGGTCGTTAATAAAATATAGTTACATTCCACACAAACTGATTCGTGAAAATCTTCGAGAGGTATTTCTCAATATCGTGATCGGATGTAAAATCTAACATGCACGCAACACATACATCGCGGTTCGTAAAATCCGTGGTGAACAACTTTGCGGTATAATGTTAAATGATTAATTTACTTCACTATTGCGCATCAACAATGAGTGCCTTCTTCTATGTTACATGCATTAACAAAATTTGAGGTTTAGGCGATTAGTTGTTAGGAACGAGAGTGGCTGTAGGGCCCTCGTAGGGAATCGATTGAAGAAATCCATTGGTTGTGTTCATCGCGCTCACCGGTTGAAGCTGCATTATACCACCGTTGTCCACATTTATCCCTCTCACCGTTCCACCCTGCTGAGCTGTTATATTCGCCAATGCTGAGGCGGGTATAAGGGTCAGCTGTTGACCTTGAGCACCTGAAAACGGTAGAAAAAAAATAGCATTAATCGACACGAATCAACATACTATTTATCTGTTTTATCGCCGGGATCACGAGTGGCATTTTATTTTTAGTTTGATTCGTTCTAAAAAGAACTACAAATTTTCATTGAAAAAACTTCAATCTTTTCAAATGTTTCGCTTAATATTTTATCTGTGATAGTAATGGGCTGTATAGTCTGTTGCTGTGACTGAGCAGCCGGTATGTGTATAACTTGGCCACTGGCTAATTGACTCGCATCTATACTCGTAATTTTTATTTCACCTCCTTCTTCCGAGGGTCTGGTGAGAGCGGATAAGGTTTGAACGTCAATTTTCTGGCCGTCTTTCGTGGTAAGAACGGTTCCTCCGGTACCACCAGCTCCAACGGGTCTTCCGAGGGAACCAATGCCTACGATCTAATAAAATCAAATTCGTCAGCGTTCAATAACCGTTCAAAACACTGGGTGAAGATATTGTTTATCTTTATTTCGTTTTATTTTTCCTAAAAGTTCATACCGGTTGTCAAGTACCATTGACATTCTGGAATAATATTATAGACTGAATACTAATTTAAAGGGACTAAGTTAAATTCAATTTTTAACCCCAGACCCCTGCAACGGGGTCGAAAACGACCCCAATTTTTTGAGTAAAAAATGTCTTTCTAGCGTTTCTCCGAAATTCGTTTCGTTTTATAGAGTTTTCATCATTAAATATCCACCAAATGTGACTTTATCATATACTATTCTCTTCGTGGTTAAAAGAAAAAACGGAATGGTGTACAATTAAACCTTATTATCGGATACGAGGAACATTTTATGTTAATGAGAAGATTGAAGTCATTTTCGACCCAGTTATAGAGTTAAAATGAAATTCTCCATTGTACCTGAACATTTCCGCCAGGACCAGCAACGCGCTCGTTGTCCAAGTTGTGCTCGACGTCGGTGTCGAAGCAACAACTTGTGCCTGAACTTGTTGCTACTGCTGTTGTTGTTGCTGCTGTTGTTGTTGTTGCTGTTGTATAACTAGTTGAACGACTTGTTGGACTTGTTGTTGTACCTGGGCATCAGTAACTTGCTGTTGTCGTTGAACGACCTGTTGCTGAAATTGATGCTATAAGCCACGACTTGCTGCACAACTTGTTGTTGTGTTTGTTGTTGGGCGACCTGTTGCGCAACGTGATATGCTACTTGTTGACCCTGCAAACCTTGCAACTGCGGTAGATTGACTATTTGTACCTGTTGTATTTGACCATTCGGAGTTATGATCTGAGCCATTTGCGAAATTTGCTGAAAGAATAAAGAGAATAGAGAAATTTCATCGTTTCGTTATTTCTCCGAGGATACAAGAATATTTTCTAGACGAATAAAATTACAACCCTTACTTGCGTTATCTGTGGTATTATCTGCATCGCACCCATATTGAAAACACTAGATAACGCTTGAATGGGAAAGTGTACCATTTGATAAACGGTCTGACCGTTTCCAGCGTTTACCGGTACCTGTACCGGTACGGTTTGCAGCACATTCTGCATCGGGAATTGCAACGGTCTCACCTGTACACTCTAACCTGAAACATTGAGGGTAGCCTTGGAATCTGCCCGTTCGTTTTCGATTTCAGGTGTAAAAAAAGGCAGTGGTTAATCGGTGAAAGTGGCGGCATTAGAAGTTTCGCAAACTTGAGGTAGTTATCGTGCAAAATTTACTTTGTTTAGAAACCAGATGAAATAATATGGCTTTAAGGATTAAAAAAAATGGCTTTAAGAATAAAAAAAAAACTAGTATTTCAGCATATTTAGAAAGTGGAAAAATAAAAATAAAAGTCATAATTTGAGGTTGATTATGAATAATTTAAAGGTGTTTTTATGGGCATTAATCTAAAAAATACAAGCCTAGCTAAATACTCCATTTAAGGTTCTATTTTTGTGCAAATGTAATCTAAATCCGTTAAAAGCGTAGTTTTTGAACGAGAACTACCTTAAAGCTTACCTTTAGAAACCGAACCTTTAGAAAAGAATTATAACTTTGAAAATCGTCTAATTTACACGACACTTTATGGAGATGACCTGTTGCTCACATTTCTATTTAATAATTCATATATTAAATAATGATAGATGTTTGATATAAACTGTCTTGCGGTAAATTAAATTCTAAAGATTTCGTAGCAACGATAAAAACAGAGAGTCACCGGACGTTTGAAGAAAATATTCACGATAGAACTTGAAAGAATGTGATCAGCAGACGATTTTTCGTAGCCATGACGTTCAAGAGGTTATGTTATCTTCCGCAGTTTTTACAATATTTTTAACGCTATTCTTGTTTTTGCCCGTTACAAATTGGCTCACATTTTTACCAATGTCACTGCGTACTTTATACGTATTTTCACTCATATTTTACTATTTTTTTTTTCCAAAAATACAATAAGTCCAGCTTTTCTCTTTGACAGCAGTGCAGTTGTTGACATTTGTAGCTCTCCAAAAAATATCAAAAAGTTTCACAATTTTACACAATTAACACAATTAAGCTGAAATTTTCGATTTATGTTTACAGTTCGAACTAATAATTGGTTATAACTTTTTTAAACAAAATGCAGCCTAATTTATGAACAAGATGCACTGCGCACATACACTGCGCACATGCACTGCGCACACCGGAAGTGCTCGGATCCTAGGGTAAATCGTGCACTGAATAATTATTTAATATCAATTAAAATATTAACTCTCAAACGATTTTCTTTGGCTCTCAAACCCTCTCAAACGATTTTCAAACGATTAAAAAAAAAATGAAACGTCTAAGTCCATTATTTCAGGAGATAAAAAAAATTGGGGCCAAGTTCACACTAAAAAATAAAATCGTTTTTACGTGAATAATATTAACTCTCAAATAATTATTCTTCTCTATCAAACTCTATCAAACGATTCTCAAACGATTTGCATTAATGAAAGTTTAAAAAAATAAAGTGGGGGGGCTAACTTCACGGAGGTCCTGTATTCTATGTACATTTCGGTAGGGTGGAGATTGTCAGAATAATCAACTTCAGACCGTACGAAAGTGACTAGGGCTGAAGAGCCCAGCCTAACGTGAGAGAATGCTTATAGATGCGGAGCACAGATGTCGCAACGGTTACTTTCGTCGATAATTCGCCGTTTACAGATTTGGTGACAGTGGTTCTCAACTAAATAGAGATATCCGAATACGAGACTTGTTTTTAATGTAAGCGACGTTATTCCTTCGCAAATGATCACTTTGGAGGGCTTATTCTTAATTTTTATTATTAAAAGGGTTATACATAGCAATAATCTGGAGCGATTACCTTACTTTGAAAATAATTAATCTATATTAATAAGTAAATGAACAGAATAAGAAAAAATGGAGGTATAATTAAGAATAATAATAATAATAATAATAATAATAATAATAATAATAATAATAATAATAATAATGCTCTGCAAAATCCAACCCTACGTCCGAGACTTCTCACGTGCAGGGCGGGCAACGTGTGTTTTGCATACGGCTAACAGGGCACTGGTCACACACACACCCACACTCACATACTACACAAACACCCACACATACACGCCCTTCGACAAACCGGGGAGGTGAATGCTCGGGGACCCTATAAACGGGCCCTACCGAAAAGCGAATGCTCGGGGATCCCTATAAACGGGGTCGTCCGAAAGTGAATGAAGGGGATCCCTATAAACGGGCCCTCCCCGTGAATGGAGCCCGGTTCGTCACGACGGGCACGCATACTCACGCACACTCTACAGGGGGGAACACCGAACACACAGGGAGGGGGGGGACCTCAGGGGCCGTGCGTAGTCCCAGCGCGGTTCGTGGAGTCGCGACCACGAGGGACCTTTAGCACGATGGGACAAACAACCATGACAATGCACTTGAAACATTTTGATATACCTCAAGTGGTAACCCCTTCTCAGGGGGAATCCACCCCGGGTTCCGATCGGGTGAAAGCCCCGGTGGCCACGGGCAGCGGCACGGATTTTGAGGACCGCAACTTGTGCACGATGAGAAGGAGGACGACACGAAACAACGACACGAACAAGACGTTACTGAACCCACCGAGACAAAATAGGACGGACAGTGTATCAAGCGGTAGCAGCGCGGCAAGCTATGCCTCCGCCGTGGACAACGCAACACTGAAGACGAGACAAACAGCCACAACAACGAATGACAAACAAGACTTGACAGAACTGCTGAGGCTCATCCACGAGACGGCGACGAAAATGGCCGAAGCAGCAAATGTTCAGAAAAACATGAACATGACTGTAAAGACGGAAATCAAGACGATCCTCGAGACCGCGGACATTGCACTGCACATGCAGATGGAAGCGGCCACAAAGGGACGTCTTGTAGACAGTAAGAAGACACTGACAGGTACGAACAATAACGAAGAGACGCCACGGACGAAACGGAAACGATCGTCGACCGGGACCACGCCGGAATCCTCGCAAAAGAGGCCAACGACGATGGAACCGGCCACAGACTGGCAGACCGTTACGCGAAAAGACAAGGACAAGACAAATAAGAAAACGGACGCGAAAACCCGGGCTGACCGGAGCGGACCGGCCCCTCGTCAAAGGGGATCGGTTGTTCTGGTTAGACCGGGTTCAGACACCACGTACTCGGACATAGTACGAAAAATACGGTCGACAGTGGACCCAAAGAGGAGTCACGTGCAGGTGACGACTCTGAGGAAAACGAAAAACGGCTCGTGTCTCCTGAAACTGCAGGTAGACGCAAGCAAACCGGACGGACGGGACGAATTTGAGCGACAGATCCAAGACGCGATCGGGGAGACGGGCAGTGTCAGGGCCGTGACCCCCAAAACTCAATTGGAGATCATGGACCTGGACTGTGTTGCGACCCCCGACGACGTGACGGACGCACTGAAACGAGAGACAGGACGAGACGCGGACTTCCGAGTCCACATTTTCGGTCCGAACCGCGCTGAGCAGTACATGGCGGTCTGCGAACTTGATTCGCGGGAAGCCGATGCGCTGCTTCGGCGGGGTCGGATCGGAATCGGCTGGGTGTATTGCCGCGTTCGAAAAAGACTGACGGTGACGAAATGCTACAGGTGCCTGGGCTTCGGCCACGTGAAGGCCGAATGAAAAGGCACGGACAGGACCAAATGCTGCCGCAAGTGCGGCGCATCCGGACACCACGCGACGGACTGTAAGAACAAACCGGTCTGTCCACTGTGCTCCGAAGCCGGGCACAAGGACGTAGCGCACCTCGCCGGAACCGGCAGGTGCGCCGTGTTCCGAGCCGCGCTGGAGGAGTGCAGGAAGCAGGCCGGAAGACGGACAGAATAGTTCAGAGAAACCTGAACCGAAGTAGGACTGCAGACATGCTCCTACCACAGATAGCTGACGAACATGACGCGGACATCCTGATCCTGTGTGAACCATACGGGAGAAGGACGACTCAGACGTACATCACGAACGAGACAGAGACTACCGCTATCTGGGTAAGGGGGACCGCCCAATCTCGAGTCTCTAACCGCGGTGGCGGGGACGATTACGTCTGGGCTAGAGTCGGCGCTGTCACTTATGTCAGCGTCTATTTGACACCCAACTGCACCGCGGCGGAGTTCGAGAGGAAGGTGGCACTCCTGGAAGACGGTATCAGGGACCTGCCCGGGGATGTCGTCGTTGCGGGGGACTTCAACGCGAGGGCGATCGAGTGGGGAATGACGGAAACGAACCGACGCGGACGACTACTGCTGGAGATAGCCGCAAGGCTGGACCTAGCAGTGGTAAATACGGGACATACGCCGACGTACAGACGACCAGGGTTTGGAGACTCCATCCCTGACGTGACGCTGACGTCGGACAGAATCCTGCCACGGCTGAGGGGGTGGCGGGTGATCGAGGACTACACAGCCAGCGACCACCAGTACATCACCTTCGAAGTGGCAGGACAGACAGAAACGCGACGAACGAGAACCCACCAGCCCCCGCGGTGGAACCTTGACAAACTCGACGTACGAAAATTTTCTGAGGAACTGATGGCAGCACCAGCTCCTGTGACGAAAATTCCCCCTGAGCTGACTGGCCGGCGAAGGGCGGAAAGACTGACAGACGAGACGGCCAAACTAATAGACGGTTTGTGCAACAGCACAATGCCGAAACGACGACAAATACAAAAAAGACGACCACAATACTGGTGGACGGACGAGATAGCCGAATTGCGCAGGATATGCCTGGCAAATCGGCGACGAGTCACGAGGGCTGGGGGCGGACCCGAAAGGGAAAACCTCCAGGCCATTTACAAAACGGCACGGAAGACGCTGACCAAAGCAATAAGGGACAGCAAGACGAGATGCTGGAGGAAGCTCTGCGAGGAGGTGAACGAGGACCCCTGGGGAACCGGTTACAAGATGGTGACCGGTAAACTAGGGGCCCGAGTTCCACCGGAACTCAAGGACGCCGAAACAGCAGGACGGATTGTCGACGGATTGTTTCCGACGCACCCGATTCGAACGAACGTGACGGACGATGCTGACGCGCCGGAGCCCCCGGTCTTTACCGCAGAGGAGCTCACTAGAGCAACGAACGCGATGAAGACTGGCAAGGCACCGGGACCAGACGGAGTACCGGCCGAGATCCTCCGGCTCGTGGCTCGCCTACGGCCGAGGATACTTCTCGACCTGTACAACACGTGCTTGACGACAGGAACGTTCAGCGATCGGTGGAAAGAGGCGAGGCTCGTCCTTATCCCAAAAGGTAAGGGCGACCCTAACATGCCGTCGGCCTACCGACCGTTGAGTTTACTTGACACGACAGGTAAACTCTTTGAACAATTACTGAGACCGAGACTGACGGACGCGATGCAGGCTGGAGGGGGCCTCTCAGACCTGCAGTTCGGTTTCAGGAGGGGTCGATCGACGATTGGAGCGATCCAAAAGGTGGTCGACTCGTTCCTGGAACTGGACAGACACTGCCACGCAGCACGACCTATCGTACTGCTGGCGACGCTCGACATCAGGAATGCTTTCAACTCGGCCAGGTGGGTGGATATCCTGGAGGCGCTTAACAGCAACTTCCGGATCCCATCGTACCTGGTCCGGGTCGTGGAGGATTACCTGAGAAACAGACGGATAACGTACGAGACGATTGAAGGACAGGTAACAAGACAGGTCACCGCTGGGGTTGCTCAGGGGTCGATACTGGGACCTGACTTCTGGAATGGTTTATACGACAGCCTGCTTCGGTTGGAGATGCCGCTCGGAGTGCTCCTCGTCGCCTACGCTGATGACGTGGCGGCGGTGATCACAGAGCGGTCTCCTGAGCTGGCGCAGCTGACGTTGAACCAGACCATGAGACGAGTAGGACGCTGGATGACAGACCACGGACTACAACTCGCAACAGAAAAGACGGAACTGACGTTTCTTACGAGAAGACGTATACAGACAATACTGCCCATGAGAGTGGGGACACACGAGACGGAGACCAAGGGGGAAGTCAAGTATCTGGGGGTGACCCTCGACACGAAGATGACCTTCTGGCCTCACATACAGAAGACAGCCCGGAGGGCGGCCGAGAGGATAGCATCCTTGAGCCGCCTGATGGCAAACACGACGGGACCGAGGCCGGGGAAACGACGACTGTTGATGGCGACCGCCCACTCGATCCTCCTATACGGCGCGGAAATATGGGCAGACTCCCTGAAGACAAAGAAGTACTGTAAGACGATGACGATGGTACAGAGACAAGGCGCGCTGCGAATCGCTTGCTCCTACCGAACAGTCTCTGCACAAGCTGTTCTGGTGGTGGCGGGCGTAATACCCGTGGATCTCCTTGCCTTCGAGCGCAAGAGGATCTACGGGAGCAGCGCGGACATAGGACGAAAGAACGCGGCAATCGCCGAGCGCGAAAGGACGATGGAAGTATGGCAAAGACGGTGGACAGAAGAACAAGGTGGAAACTGGACGAGACGACTCATACGGGACCTGAGGCCGTGGCTCGAAAGGAAGTTTGGCGACGTGAATTTTTACGTCACCCAGCTCTTGACGGGGCACGGTTACTTCCGACGGTACCTATGTAACATGAACCGAGTACGGACATCGGACTGTAAATACTGTGGACACGAACGAGACGACGCGGAACACACGTTATTCGTATGTGACCGCTGGACAGGACTCAGACGAGAACTGGAGACAACGGTCGGCAGCATCACTCCTGATAACATCGTGGAGGTGATGCTGCACGAACCGGAATGGTGGCGCTTAGTCGCCGCCTACACGGAAAACATACTGAGACGTAAGAACGCGGACGGCTGCTTAACAGACGACTAAGCAGACGGAGCGACGTGACGTAACGAAATACGGAGGAACGGCACGAACGGACGTACACGGACAGAACCCCCAGTCAGAAGTAATATTAACATAGTCCCTGGCTGGGGGAGGACATCAAGGAGGTGGCGGTTTAGTGGGTAGGCCTGTTTTTTTGGGAGTCCCACATACCCCCTTAGACTAAGGGGAATCCGTAAAAAGGATTCCGCAACTCCTTGTAAAAAAAAAAAAAAAAAAAATAATAATAATAATAATAATAATAATAATAATAATAATAATCATTTTTCTATTATTCAATATCAATAATTACAATAATTGTTGTTATAAATGTTTTATTTCTTTATTTATTATATTTGATACTATATTTTTGTTCGTGCGTATGACGGAACAAATGAGGTGAGGGGGAAGGATGCACGGAATACTCAAGTATTATATATATCAAGAGACTCGGTAGAGTCTCGGGCCAAGTACATTGACAGCTCTGTCGTCTGCTGGCCCGAGGCTCGCCGAGACTATACTTTCTCGAAACAAAACTTTTCGCGGTGGTGGGGGTAAAATTGGCACATCATTTTGTTCGTTTTCGAAGCTCACGAGTCGTTTGAGGCCTTGAAAATTGAACTGAAGATTCATTAAGAAATTATCTTTCGAATGAGCCCAAATTTAGTACGATCGGTGACGTAAATGCTGAGAAAAAACTTTGCACGGGCTCAAAATCACGCAAAAGTCACCTACACATTCAAGAATCAGACGTGTCTGTATACGACACCAAAGCCGGCTGAAAGTGTCTCTCGAGTTTCTGATTGGTTCATTCTGACGACACCCATATATATATAACACTATCAAAGGCCTCATGTCCTCGCGGCTAACTTCACGGCGCTGTCGCAGACCGACGTCACATGAGACTTCCTCCACCTCGTCGCTATATATATATATACCGAACCGCGGAAAGTTTGACAGGTCGAGTGTTGTTATTATCTCTGAATAAAACGATTCACCGTGGTGGGAGTAAAAACTGAAATTCATTTTCTTTAATTACGAAGCTCAGGAGGCATATGATGATTTGAAAATTGAACTGGAGATTTATTACGAAAAAATACTTCGATTGAGCCTTAAATCAGCACGATTAATGCCGTATTTGCTGAGAAAAAACTTTGCACAGGCTCAAGATTATGCTGACATCGATGTATTGGCATGTCTGTATACGACACAATGAAAGGCCTCTTGACGCCTTCCGAGCTTGTGATTGGCCATTCCGTTTCATCTTTCTCTACCTATACCACGCAAAGTCTGAACGGAGTTTTCGAAGTGAGAATGACTGCTTATACGCGAGACGTGTTTGTGGATAAATTCGGGAAAAAAATTATTTCGCGATCTGTGAATAAATAAATAGTTCGAAGTACCCATACCGCGGAAAGTCTGAACGGAGTTTTCGAAGTGAGAAGTTCTTATGCGGGACGTGTTGTGGATAAATTCGGGGAAAAAAAATTATTTCGCGATCTATAAATAAATTTATTCACAAATCGCGAAATAATTTTGGATCGTACGCGTACGATCCAAAAATGATTTCTTTAATATAAATTCAATGACAGCAATTTAGAGTTTCATTCAAATTCACGTATTTTTTATTTTTTTCCCCCTATCGATCGCGACTAATTAGAATCTCGTGGCTTAAACAGTATTGAAAATATCAATCTTTTTTCACGAACATTTGTGAGGTTATAAATATCGAGGTTAGGTTCAATCGACTCTTGGTTACAGCAATAATAAGAAAGTGATGGTGTGAAAATAGTGAAGTGCTTTTAATCAACTTTCGAACAGTGCTGAAATGAATATACATTCTTTTATTATTGTTAACCCTGCAGTTTTTATTTTCCACACTTAACTCTTCGACGGAATTTCTCTTTCGCGATTAAATGTTCCTCGTATAAGATTTCTTGAGAAATCGTTCTTTTCGTTTCTTTGATAAATATGAAATAGTGTACGTTGAACTGTTAATCATGATTGGTGTGAATCGATGTAAATTTGGAAAAGGAACTCTATAAAACTAATAATGAGTGTAAAAAAAATGTATATGGCAAAGTTTGTTATTATCATGCCGAGTTTTGAGCAGTGTTTAATAAATATTTTTTTTTAACTGTACACCATTGACAATTTATTTTATTGGTCCCTTTCCTCTTTATTATAAAATGTTCCTCGCTGGCCATAATAAGATTTGTACATCATAAAATGTTCCTTGCATGATAATTGTTGGTCCATTCCAAAAGATTTTCGACGTCGTTTTTCTATCCAAAATATGGTGTAGAATCATCTCGCGTTTGATGTATTAATAGACAAATACACTGTCAACCTGCATTTGGATATATATGGATGCATCTGGATGATAACCGTAGTAAGTAATGATATATCTTTATGTCAAAATGGCTCGTATAATATATCTTTATGTCAAAAGACTATGGCGGTATATACTCCATATCCTATCAAAATTTGTATCTTTGGATTGCAACGAATGCCTATAGACTCTGGAAATTCTGTGAAGCGACAAATGTACCAAGTATTTCCACTTTTTGGCTCCGATCGTAGCATTATGAATTGAACATTTTGTTATGAAAATTCTTCGGTTGCTCATTTGTCAATGGGATCAAAAATATTGTCTTCGGAACACCGTGGATATATGCAAAATTTCAGAATTTTGTTTGGCTCAATATGCTCTATATTTTTTCACATCCCCGCTTTAATTGTAGCATAATGAATTTTAAAAAATTGTTTCAGAAAGTCTTCCGATGTGTTTTTTCTGACATTATCAAAATTTATATCTTTGGATTGCAAGGAATGCCTACAAACTTCGGAAATTGTGTGAAGCGACAAATGTACCAAGTATTTCTACTTTTTGCCTCCGATTTTAGCATTATGAATTGAACTTTTGTTATGAAAATTCTTCGGTTGCTCATTTGTCAATGGGATCAAAATTATTGTCTTCGGAACGCCATGAATATATGCAAAATTTTAGAATTTTGTATGGCTCAATATGTGCTCTATTTTTTCACTTCACCACTTTAGTTGTAACATTATGAATTTTGAAAAATTGTTTCAAGAAGTCTTCCGATGTCCTTTAACTGATATTATCAAAATTTGTATAATTGAATTGCAATGGATACCTACAGCCTTTGAAAATTCTGTAAAGCGACAGATGTGCCAAGTATTTTCCCTTTTGCTCATTTGTCGATGGATTAAGAATTGCTGCCTTCAGAATGTCATGCATACATGCAAAATTTCAGAATTTTGATGGGCCCAATGTGCGCTACATTTTTTCAATTCCCTAATTTAGTTGTAGTATAATGAATTTTGAAAAATTGTTTCAGGAAGTCTTCTGATATTTTTTTACTGATATTATCAAAATTTGTATCATTGGATTGCAACGGATACCTACAGACGTTGGGAATTTTGTAAAGCAACAAATGTACCAAGTATTTCCACTTTTTGGCTCCGATTGTGGCATTAAGAATTAAAAATTTTGTTATGAAAATTCTGCGGTTGCTCATTTGTCAATGGAATCAAAATTATTGTCTTCGGAACGCCATGAATATATGCAAAATTTCAGAATTTCATTCGGCTCTATTGAGCTATATTTTTTCACTTCCTCACTTTAGTTGTAGCATAATAAATTTTGAAAAATGGTTTTAGGAAGTCTTCTGATGTGTTTTTACTGATATTATCAAAATTTGTATCATTGAATTGCAACAGATACGTACAGACTTTGAAATACTTGTGAAGTTACAAATGTGCCCAATATTTCCACTTTTTTGCTGGAATAGTGGCATTATTAGGACTTGAAAATTTTATTATGAAAATTATTCGCTTGCTCATTTTTGGATGGGATTAAAATTTGGCTTCGAAAAGTAATGGCTATATGCAAAATTCATAAACTTTATTGAGCCCGATGTGCGGTATGCTTGAGTTGTGGCATGATTAATTCAAAAAATTGTCAGAAAGTCTTTGGTTCCTTTTTTCTGGAAGTATAAAAATTTGTTTCATTGGAACGCAACGTATACTTACAAACTTTGGAAATTTCCTGGAGCAACATGTGTGCTCAGTATTTCTACTTTTTGGCTCCTATTGTGGCATAACGAATTGAAAAATATTTTCAAAAAGATTTGCTCTACGGATGCTCTGGTTGTGATGGTACGAAAATTTGCACGAAGATAATGCAACTGGTACAACTCAACTCGATCCATTTTCTTGGGCACAGTACTGATCTAAGTTTGCCCGCTTTGTTGAATTTATTGTTTTAAAATATCCATAACATACTTTCTGAACTTTTCGAAATTCAAAGATAATATTAAAATACCTGTAAGTTCTAGTTTTGATGCTTTCACGGCCATTATTGTTATAAATATCAAAATTTGCATCAAAATTTGTATCATGGGAATGTAGCCGATACCTACAAACTTTTAACATTTTGTGAAGCGCCAAGTATTTCCACGTTTTATCTTTGATTGTGGCATTATGAATTGAAAAATTTATTACAAAAAGTCTTCGGCTGCTCATTTTTGGATGGGATTAAAATTTCTGTCCTCGGAACGCTATAGATACATCCAAATTTTCTGAACTTTGTTGGGCTTAAAGTGCACTATGTTTTTTCACTTTTCCACTTTAGTTATGGCATAATAAATTTAAAAAGTTGTTTCAGAAAGTCTTCGGGTGCTCTTCTTCTTCTGATAGTATCAAAATTTGTATCATTGGAATGTAGCCGATATCTACAAACTTTGAACATTTTGTGAAGAGGAGACATGTGTGTTAAGTATTTCCACTATTTAGCTCTGATTATGGCATAATAAATTGAAAAAAATTTATTCCAAAGGCTTTCCTCTACAGTCGCTCTGGGTTTGATGGTATCAAAATTTGCTACAAGCTAATGTGACTAATACAACTAAATTCATTTCATTCTCTTGGGTACGATCCTGATCTGAATTTGTCCGCTTTGTTCAATATATTGTTTTGGAGTTCCCATAACATACTATTTGAACTTTTCTATATTCAATGAGAATATTGAAATAGTTGTAACTTTTTATTTTCATGGTAGTAACTTCTTCAATGGTATTGACAAATAATCGTGATTCCACCTTGTTAATAAAAATAAGAATGAAAAAATGCGTGAACTTTTTTCACAATAGATTCGATATGTTTTCTCTAAACATACGTGAAACTGGTTTTTTATTTTATCATTAATCAAAAATGAAAAATTTCGAAAAAAATCGCCCCATTTTTATCAACAAGCTGAAATAAGCGTAATATTTTTTACCACAAATCTACAAATATAACAAGGAGATACTGCTGTTTAATATGTTTATTTGATAAACACAAATTCAAATAGCTACAAATTCTATGGAAAAGTTCTGACTCTTCTAATCTTGCTCTCAAAAGCTTTGTAAATTTTTGTATCAGACTCCCAGTTCCCGACTTATTTTAGCCTGATTCCAGAAAGGTAAATCGAAATGTCAAAAAAATTTGACTGGCTCGAGAATAAAAAAAATGCCAAATTGAAAATTCCAAAATACGTGCCCCTTTATTTCATGGGGAAAAAACCTGACTCGAAGTAGAAGGGGTCAGGGTTTGGAAATGAAAAGGCGATAATTTCCCAATATAACCTTTTTCTAATCTATATAAAGCGAGATGTTTCAAAAGAAAGAGAAAAAACGCATCATATCACGCATAAAAACCCCCTCGCGGAAAAAACCTGGACAAGTACATTTGTTGACCGCCGTTCCCATATTTTTCCACTAATATACATACACTGCAAAAACCTGTTCTCGCAAAAATCCCTAAGAAAATCAAATCCTATCAAAAAGTAAGAAAATTGACCACTCTCAAAAAATGTATCAAATAAATTCAAATCACACAAAACAAAATGAGTTAATCCTCACGAAAAGCTAAGGTTGGGTTTCGCAAAAAGTTATAAAATAAATTGAGCTATACTAAAATAGATGTGGCCAAGTACGGGAGGCTTTATCGTGTGATAAAATCTTCAAATAATGTTGAATGTTGATAGAGAAAAGAATCATGTTCGAAAATGCAGTTGTTTTACCAACCAGAATGAAAATAAAAACTCTGTATCAATAAGGGTCCGAAGCAAAAAAAGATTGCAAGCGAAAAAAAATTAGATGAAAAAGAATTTCGGTCGAAGTACTTGGCGAGGTTGTCACCATGACCGATACATTATGTAAATTAAGTGAAAAAACATTCGTCAAGTACTTCGGCCGAATTTTTTTTTAATCTAATTTTTTTCTATGTTTTATAAAACAATTTGTAAGTCAAGAACGATGCATCATATTCTTCCGTCATTTCATCTTTGAAAGAATAATAATTCTGAGGCTCCTGACAGTAAAGTTAAATATAATTATCTATTTATAGCTTAGACCGAAATTGCTAATATCCTCGCTGCCTTTTCGCCTATAAATGCCTTATTCTAGTACACAACTTGAAAGCTAATGATAAAGTATTTCATTTTCTGAATTTTTTCCTTGGGGAAAAACTGGTACTTTGAGATCTCTTCTATAACACCTTCCTGCCAAGCTATAATCGAATAATAACCTATCAACGAATTACGAACATCTCGAAAATACTTCGAGTGTGTAGTTAACTCTTTTGAAAACATTATAACTTTTTTCTTATCACAGAAACGAAACGCTGCTATATTTAAATAACCTCAATAACAATGAATTTATGGTAAAAAATCTGTATCATTCTCTTATGTCGAATTAGTAGTGTGAGCAATGCTGATTCCTGACATTGAAATAAATCGATCATGTAATGATGCAGACACGTTGTAAGTTTTTTTTGTTATATACAGGCTCTATTGGAGTTTATATAAAACGAAATATGAAAATACTATAGAAAAAAGAAGTGATATCAAATAGCAAAAATCCCCTCCCGGGGAAAAAAACCTGGACAAGTACATTGGTGGTCCTTCGTTTCCCTATGATATCACAAAAAGTCCAAAACCCCACTTAATTTTTTTTTTTTTAATGTTTACTAATTTTATTCATATCCCGGAGGGAAACCAACCATATAGATCACGAAATATCCGGCCAAACAACCAGACTTCACAATAAATGTTACTTTGAATTTATTTCCACAGAACAACACAAGAATCAAAACATTAAAAAATCAGCATTATCAAGATGAGAAAAATGCCACTTATAATTGGTGTGTAAGAAGTATCAATAGTCTAGAAAAAAATGAAAAAAGGTCGACATCTAAATTACGTGCAGCAGTAAAATTTATGATATCAGTACTAGGACAAGTATTTCTTTGGTGACTGAGAAGATATCAATATGGACGTACCGGCAAAGTATGGCATGCAGTTGATGCATTGCTTCTGGGATCTCCTAAGTCAAGTAGCTACTTTTGTTTTGGCTATGGCGCGACCAATGTTGCCAAATAGTATTTACTTATATGACCTAATGAAACAACATTGCCTGCGCCGTGGCTAAAACAACGAAAAACATTCAGAAACCAGTCGTAAACTCGACACACAAACGTAGGAACAGGAAGTTTCGCATAAGATCCCGTACTTTTGTAATGTTAAAAAAAGGCTTTAATTTATGTTCGTACATGATAGCACAGTTTTGTTTGATTGGTAATAATTTGATGAACGTTCACCACCGTACGTTGAGCGTATACGCACAAAGTACTTGTCCGGCCCATAACGTTTTATTAAAATTGCTCATTTAAGTAAAAATCAAATAAAAAGTTATGGATCGGACAAGTACTCTGTGCGTATACGCTCAACGTACGGCGGTGAACGTTCATCAAATTATTACCAATCAAACAAAACTGTGCTATCATGTACGAACATAAATTAAAGCCTTTTTTTAACATTACAAAAGTACGGGATCTTATGCGAAACTTCCTGTTCCTGCGTTTGTGTGTCGAGTTTACGACTGGTTTCTGAATGTTTTTCGTTGTTTTAGCCACGGCGCAGGCAATGTTGTTTCATTAGGTCATATAAGTAAATACTATTTGGCAACATTGGTCGCGCCATAGCCAAAACAAAAGTAGCTACTTGACTTAGGAGATCCCAGAAGCAATGCATCAACTGCATGCCATACTTTGCCGGTACGTCCATATTGATATCTTCTCAGTCACCAAAGAAATACTTGTCCTAGTACTGATATCATAAATTTTACTGCTGCACGTAATTTAGATGTCGACCTTTTTTCATTTTTTTCTAGACTATTGATACTTCTTACACACCAATTATAAGTGGCATTTTTCTCATCTTGATAATGCTGATTTTTTAATGTTTTGATTCTTGTGTTGTTCTGTGGAAATAAATTCAAAGTAACATTTATTGTGAAGTCTGGTTTTTTGGCCGGATATTTCGTGATCTATATGGTTGGTTTCCCTCCGGGATATGAATAAAATTAGTAAACATTAAAAAAAAAAATTAAGTGGGGTTTTGGACTTTTTGTGATATCATAGGGAAACGAAGGACCACCAATGTACTTGTCCAGGTTTTTTTCCCCGGGAGGGGATTTTTGCTATTTTATATATATATAAAATAAAAGAACAGAGTCCAGAAAAAAAATCGGGATGAAAAGAAACTTGAAGAAAAAAATTTCAAACGAAAAAAATTAGATTGAAAAAAAAAATTCGGCCGAAGTACTTGGCGAGTTTGTAACACATACAACATTACGTGAAATACATTACATGATCCAAGCTGAGCAAAAAAACTCGCCAAGTACTTCGGCCGAATTTTTTTTCTCAATTTAATTTTTTTCGTTTGAAATTTTTTTCTTCAAGTTTCTATTCATCTCGATTTTTTTTTTGGACTCTGTTCTTTTGACCGATTTTTATTTTTGTACATTGGTGACTTTTTTCAATAACCAACTAATTTTTCCTTTTTTTTAGAGACTCCATCCTCACGCGACAATAAAATACTTGTCCTATTATTGATATTATAAATTTTAGTGCTGAACGTAAATCATTGGCTTTACCATTTCTGTTTTTGTAAAGTAATTATTTTTTTTTATGCACAAATCGATCATTTACTTGTAGACTCTGTTTTTTACCGGACACTCACGATGGGCATTGTTGCTTTTTTTCTTGGGATCTCGATAAAATATGTGAAGTTTTTCATTTCTCTTTGTCATTTAGAATATAGTTATTTTATAGAAACAATCTTCTTTTTCCTGTCTCGAGCTTGCCAATTTTTTAAAAATTTTGTACTTTTTAGGGTAGTTTTTTTCTGTGAAAACAAATGGAAACAGGAACAAATGTACTTGTCCAAGGTTTTTTCCCCGGGGAGGGGATTTTAGGCCAGGTGTATATATTTGTGAGATTCTTAGATCAATTTTTCAATGAATAAATAATAACAAATCGTAATGACATCTGGATTTTACTATTTTGTTTCAACATACTTTATCAGAACAATGACTGCTGGGTTTCAGCTTTCAATATCTAATAATAAAAAGATAATTTTATTTATTTAAAATAAAGCTGGATAGTTGAAAAACAAATATTAATATATAGATAGGGTAGTACACCCAGTCGCCAGCCATGTACCAGTAGTCGGCCTTGTATGAGTGGGAAGAGCGTGGAAGATGTCTTCGGCACTCTTCCCACTCATACAAAGTATGGACAGAGACCGACTACTGGTACATGGCAGGCGACTGAGTATTTTACCCATGGAGACTATATGGAAGGAGTCCAAGCTTGGCCTTCTGGCGTGGCCCCAAAAATGTCGGCGAAACGTAGTTCCTCCAAGCGGCGCTGCTGTTTTAAGGACGTCTTGGGCATGCGCATAACGTACACGGCTGATCACGCGCCAAGAACTAACAGCTGATGAGAGTCGTTTTCTTAACCTATATAAAAAATCCAATAAATTTGATGTACTTCGAAATTCAAGCATGTTTGTTGCCTTAAGAGGTTTGGGATATCATTAATGAATTCAAGTTAGGCAGAAGGTTATAATCAATAATTAAAACAGAAAAAAAAATCATAGTTGAACAACTTAAATATCATTTCAGTTAAATAAATATCAAGGTGACGTGTGGTCCAATGGGTAAGGCAGTGGTTTCGTGATGGCAGGACCATGGTTCGATTCCCCAGAGAACTTTTTTCTCTCAAAAACTGGTGTTTTTTTATTTTAATTTTACTTCTACAAGATGATTTAAAATAAATTTCGTAATATATATGTATATTCATATTCATGTTTATATTCGTATTTATTTTTCTATATTAAGAGTCGCGGTAGCGACTCGTGACAAGTACATTTACGAAGCGAGTTGCACAAGACACTTTTACCAGAAGGGCCGTGATTCTACTTGTTCTCGAAAATTATTTCTTTAATATAAACTAAATTACAGCATTTTGGAGGTTCATTTAAGTTCACATATTTTTTATTTTTTTTTCTCTTTCGATCGCCACTAATTAGAACCTCGTAGCTTAAATAGTATTAAAAATATTAATGTTTTTTTTTTCGTTGTGCCGAAAAATTGAGCATTTTTTCGCACACATTTTGATGCGCAACTGTCTTTTTCGCAGTCGCTGTCTAGTGACACTGGTGATATTGGTAAAACTCTGGTAATATTCAAACGATCGCTGGATATGACAGCTAACCGACAACCGTAATATATTTTTGAACAGTCATGAGGTTATAAAGATCGCGGTTAGTTTCGATCGATTTTTGGTTACAGTGACTTTTATTATAATAAGAAAGTGATAGTGCGAAAATAATAAAGTGCAATTCATTTCAATCATCTTCCGAACAATGCTTGAACAAATATGAATTTTTTATTATTTTTTAGCCTGTAATTTTTATTTTCCACATCTCACTCTACAACGGAGTCGAAAACGATACCTTTTCTCTTTTACCATAAAATGTTCCTCGAATGCAATAATAAGGTTTATTTAAAAACAATTTTTCGTTTTTATTTTTTATAACTAAGAGAATGGTGTATGACAAATAGCAAAAATCCCCTCCCGGGGAAAAAAAAACCTGGACAAGTACATTGGTGGTCCCTCGTTTCCCTATGATATCACAAAAAATCAAAACCTCACTTAATTTGTCGAAATCTCAGTTTCGACACAAAACCTTCACTAAAAATTATTAAAGAGATTTTCTCCCAAGAAAACCAACCTTGCAAAAATTCTCTGATTCATAGCAAATCTCTCAAAAAATGATAGGAGAACCCCACAAAAATTTTCTCAATAAATTAGAAACTCACAAAAAGTTATAAGAGTCTCTCAAAAATTTATAAATCAAATCATAATGTCACAAAAGATGCCAATTCAAACCTGCCCAAAAATTAAGTCTAAACTGCACAAAAAGTTATTAAATAAATAAAAATGATAAAAGCATTAATAGTCAAGTACATTAAAACCTATTAAAATTCAATAAAAACACTTTCAACGAATTGAAAATACAGTTGTTCTACCCAACAAGAATAAGAATAAAAAATAATTATGGCCGAACTTCGGCCGAAATTTTTTTTTCAATCTAATTTTTTGCGTTTGAAATCTTTTTTGTATTAAAATTTTTTCTCATAATTTTTTTTTATTCTTATTCTTGTTGGGTAGAACAACTGTATTTTCAATTCGTTGAAAGTGTTTTTATTGAATTTTAATAGGTTTTAATGTACTTGACTATTAATGCTTTTATCATTTTTATTTATTTAATAACTTTTTGTGCAGTTTAGACTTAATTTTTGGGCAGGTTTGAATTGGCATCTTTTGTGAAATTATGATTTGATTTATAAATTTTTGAGAGACTCTTATAACTTTTTGTGAGTTTCTAATTTATTGAGAAAATTTTTGTGGGGTTCTCCTATCATTTCTTGAGAGATTTGCTATGAATCAGAGAATTTTTGCAAGGTTGGTTTTCTTGGGAGAAAATCTCTTTAATAATTTTTAGTGAAGGTTTTGTGTCGAAACTGAGATTTGTTACCGGACAAACTATTTGGGGGGAGTAAATGTACTTGTCTCAACTTTTTTTACAGCATTTATGCTGTTTTTTGCGGGGTTTACCTTCACTGCAAACCATAATTTTTCGCGGCTTTTCTGGGAGCGACGTTTGGCTCGGAACATTTCAAGGAATTCCAAGGAATGTACTGTTTTTTTTTTCATCAATATTGTCCAGTAGAGAACAGAAAGAATTAAAAACTAATCAACTCGTCCCAGATGCAGTATTTTTTTTTTGTGAGAGGATTTTTATTGTTTCATAGCAAATCGCTATTTAGTCAAGTTTTGTTATATTATTTGCAGGTATTATTAGGAAAAGGCGATAGGAAATGCGTGAGATATCGAAAGATGCACATATTAATATAATCGTTAAAAAAAAATAATTGAAATTTATTTATTCATGGCAAATTGGTTGAAACAAACAAATGGAGGAATTATATTTATATTCAACGTTTAATTTTTCCAGGTATTTCCGGTAACGATTGGAGCATATTCTGCAATTTCAATTTTCATAGTTGATGTTGACAGTGTACAGATATGTACTACGTTTGAAAAGATTTGTAGCCCTGAAAAGGGCTGAAGCTTAAATGGGAACGTACCCATTGTTTCCATACTGAAAGTTAAAAAAAAACATAAAAACATTCAAAATAAATGTAGACGCGTGTGAACACGTCATGCCGACACAACAAAACAATTCGAATATAGAATCCATCTGGATCCTCACTTATAGGAAAAATAATAAGATAAAAAATTAATGGTATTTTGAAGATTCAAACGAGAGCAACATCCTAAAATAAAGAAATTCAAAAAATTTGAGAATGAAAACAAGTTTGTTTCTGATGTGATACAACCGTACTTCGAGATGAAACCTTCTGCTTTCTTTTCTGATCTCTGCGAACAAAAAAAAAACATAAGGCACAAACATTAATAAAAGATGGAACTTGAAGTAAATTTAAATAAAAATGCAGATTTTGAAACGAACCGGCGCCGTTTATCCCAACTCTGACAAGTGTTGAGCGCTCAAAGCTTTGCATTCTTGCGCATCCTTTTCGTTTATATCCGCGCTTCGTTATTATTTGCGTTGAATGACTGCCAAGAAGTGACCACGCATGACGATGTAAAAGTCAACGATTTATATTTAAAAAAAACACAAATCGTAAAGTATCATTAATTAAAGTCAATTTGTGATTGGAATTGTTTATGTGCAAACCAACCTTCCGTTGCAGACGTTTGAACTTTTTTTGTTCTAATTTTGCCTTTTTTTTAGCTCGATCTCGTTGAAGCGCAAATTGACCGCGTCGTTGATTCTTTCTTTGCAGCGTTTGACGGAGGCGTCGACAAGTCTCGCATCCCTGTACACCGGAGATGTCGACTGTAACACAAAAGATAATAAACATAAAAAATGCAAGTATATAAATATATTCGAGACAAAACGTTTTTACCTTTTGCTTTCCATGCCTGTTCCGCTGCAAATTAAAGCGCGGTTCAAAATTTTCAGGTGACAAAGAATGTCGTTCATCGATGTTGCCCGATCATCCAACCGTACGACGGTATCCGCGATGGTCCGAACCTGTAATGAAAGTATGAAGTATCAAGGTTAAATATGTCTATTAGTGTCAAACGAAAAAAAACTCAAAATCCGAATAACACCCGAGCAACTATACCTGTAACGTAAGATCTAGGGCCACCTCCAAATGAAGCTGCGGATGAAAATCCACCCGACCCAAAAGGGTAAAAACCACTCCCGATGGAATGAGAGTCCACGCCCACGACTCAGGTAGAAGTCCTGCACTCAACTCATCCTTGAGAACGTCCACGGTAAAAGGAGTCGTAATCGCCTCCACATCATCTGGAACTTCTTCCATCCACGATTCGGTAGGCGGACATGGTGGTGCATGCTGGGTCTCGTTGAGAAAGATGGGGTCTCTCTCCTGTTCGTTTTCGACAGCGGCTGCGTTGTCGTGGTGAACGATTCCTCCTTCATCGTTATTGTTGTTCTGAAATTTCTAAATGTCAATACACATTAGTTACTAAAACTAGAACAGCATAGGACAATCGTTCAACGCCGTTAAGCAGCCAAAAAATCGGCTCAACTTAAATAATTTTTTTCCACCAGGAATAATTTCTTTATTCGATAATCCATTTTTTTTTATTTCGATAACATAAATTATTGTCTAGGAAATTGGTGAATTTCATGTGCAGTTTTCGTTTTATAACTTTATTTATTTATATTCATATATAGTAAATGAATATTTCATAAATATTAATATACAAAAATATTTATACAGACTGTAAAGATATTTTTATATTTAAACATTATATCATTGTATTTTCTGTAAAAATATGGATAGTATAAATACACAAAGTTTATTGAATTTAAAAAAATCGCTCATAGAATAAAAAGAATTATTTCATTTGGAAAAAAATGCTTGTACGTGAGCCTATTTCTAGGTACTTCGATACAAGACTAAATATTTTTATAATACCGAACTGAATTATTTGTCAAAAACTTGACTCCGCAGTGTTGCCTAAAATGAATCTGTCCTCTTGATATCTAAATTAAAATGGAGGTATCAAGAGGTCAGATTTTATTCGCAGACTCCATAGTCTTGCTTAAAATAAATCTGCATCGGTTCAGGTTTGTCACCGCAGTCAATTTCATAAGAATACTCACCTCACAATTCATCGGTTGCTCTTGTTGAGATTTTGGTGCAGCGTCTTTTTCCAAACGCCACCTGACCAAAGGCGACTCGTAGACAGTACCATCCACCAAAACGGTCCTTTCACATTTCTTAATGACATCCTCGGAGAAATGGAACTCACACACAAACTGATTGATGTCCAACTCGCAGTTCAGTAGGTTTTTCCATTGTGTGCGCCGGTCATCGCTCTGTATAAACACAAATAATGTAAAATAAGCAAGAATACACTTTCAAGAAAATAGTGAGGCAGCGATAACAATTGCTATTAATCGGTCTATTGCGGATTGCAAATGAGCCATAGCTTATTTGCATGGTGCGTGAGCGAGTATCATGCAATGGTGAGCACTATGCATTCCTGTGTACATGCAAAAATATATCTTTCTCAAAAACTAATATTGTTACCTTCGGAACTGAAAACAGTGAGACGTTACGCAGTCCTAGGCTCGTTTGCTGTTTTGATCCTTTGGTATTGCGGCTGCGACATCCTGGCACTGCGCAGATCTTTCCCATCCTATAGGATGGATCAACACATTTATTAATTTCACATTTCAAATTATTGTCACATTTATTAATATTTCGAATGCAGATGAACGTTTTTTTACTTTGCATTGCTTTTGTGGTATGTGGACCACAAATAATTTTTGCAGGTAACCTAGACCCTAAAAGAAAAATACAAACAAAAAGAGAAAATAAGATTAATAAATATTTTCAGAAAACACTCCCTTGCACCACTACCACGATTAATCGTCGCAACAATTTTCACTTAGTTCCCGGGTTTAAACAAAATTAGATGAGAGCAGAATATTTATCGCACGGATTCACTGTTTCGCCACTGTTTGTTTACACCATAGGGTTTTAATATTTTGACAGGTGCCAAAGAACACAGACGTAGGATAGAAGCACAGTTCTTATGGGCGCTCTGAGGACAAACTTTCTGCGACCCAAACTGCCGCTTGGCGGCGTGGCGATCGCGGTACGGCAGCTATCTCTCTCGCTCCCATTGCATAGCGCGAAAACGGCTCGAGCCGAACGCGGAGGGTCGAGCGATTAAACCCCACTCGTAAAGTTTTTTTTTCTTTTATCGATTATGTAAAAAAATAGTTTTTGACGATACAGTTATTCTTTATTATTATTTTTAATCAATGAAATAGAGAAATAGTTTCCGAATACGAAATTATTATTAAAGATTTTTTCTCTAAATCAAGTATATGAATAATTTTTAACTTTTTTATAAGCTTTAGAAATTCTTAAATATATGAAGTAAATAAATATTTTTTTTTGGTTATTTTATTTGACGAAAATAAGGTGAAACTGCGAACGCTTTAATGATTAAATAGACGTTCATCATTCATTAAATCGGTAAATTGTTTTAATGTGAATATGCCATTCGTATTTGTCTATCGGAATTTCCTCTTATATTTGAAAAGCCAAAATAATTGAATTCTGTCATTGAATGTATTCTACATAAGAACAAATTTATAATTACGATTTCTGAAAAAAAAAAGTCATCATACGAGAGTTCGATCGCTCGACCATGGGACTACGAGTATCATACGCTGACATCGAAACCACAATCATGATTTACAATCTAAGCGCAAAACTGGCACAAAAGGTGTGAGCCCCCGCTTATTGTTTGCTCATTGTTTGTGCCTGCTTATTGTTTAATTCTGAAAATGACACGTCCTTCAACTTACTCTACTCGAATTGTCTCAATACCTAATAAATCATAAATTTATGACACTTCGTGCCCTCCATTTTATCGTTGAACGGTTGGGGAAAATCAGGTTATTCATTATTGTTTCCTAACAGCTTCAACTAGGAAATCAATTTCCTATCTTTTTCTTACTCTAATTTCAACTATTTCAAGTATTTTTTTCATGTTTAACCGAAGAAATTGCTCTATTCGTGTTTCAGAAGATTACATTGTAATATATTAACTGTAATATTCAAGACTCACGCTGCTTCATCTTTCGGAAAACGATGAAAAGTCAAACTTGGGTTTTTTCTCTTCGCGCTGGTACATCCTTCATGAACACATAAATCGTTTACAGGCATTTTAGTTCATCACTATTTAAAACACTCAACGTTTAAAGATCCCGGCGTAGCCGAACAATAAGCTCTACGAAAAGCAGGAGATATACATATATCTATATCACCTGTTCCCCCAATGTATTGCTACTATAAGAGTAAGAGAGATGGAATGAGCGCATGCGGCTGAGCATGCGAGTGGAAGCGAGAAGAGAGATATGACGCCAGCGCCACCGACTACGAACTACACTGGGGGAATGACGTCATTCCCCCAGTGAGAATCGGCACGAAAAATCCTTAAGAACTGTGCTTCTATCCTACGTCTGTGTTCTTTGCAGGTGCGAAAACCCTTTAATTGCCGCCATGACGGTCAGTTTCATCACGAAGCACCAATAGTATTACTATATATTATGACGTCCCTAACTACAATGCGACGCCTGTCGGTCGTACTTGACATCAGCGTTTCCCGACAGATTTGGGACGCTTTTAATACTAGCGCAGTATAGGAAGCTTGGACTCCTTCCCTATAGTCTCCATGATTTTACCCTACACAAAGTTGCTTACCCGAAGCGGGACATTATATAAATTTCGTGGATGACTGTTTTAATTTTGATAGCAACGAGGCTATTGTTGTTAAATATTATGAAAAATTTTAAACCACAGTTTTCTACTCCGCAAAACTCCTAATAAAATATCAAGCGGCCCTGATACACATGTACCATTTTCCACCAATAATTTTCAAATACATCCGCAACAGGATGGGTAAGAGCTAGACTCATATCCCGAAGGTGGTGAGATCGATTCCACCCTCGGGCAACTTTTTTTTTTTATAATGTAACGAATGTGAACAAATAGTAATGTGCGAATAATTATTTTTCTTTAATAATTAAATAACTTAATTATTATTTCTAACTATTATTTTCTGGTGTTTCTTTCATATAGTTAGATATGCGAATAATTAATTCTATTCAATTATTCGAATTAAACGATTATATTGTTGTTAAATTTTAAGAAAAATTTCACTATTAAACTAATAGACCAATAGACTAAAGTAGATTAATAGAAACTAATAAACGTATTAGATTTATAAAATATGTACCGACGTATTAAACACCTTAAAATGTTCTTGATTGTACTAAATCTATGAGTCTAGCCTAGTCTACTATTCTATTAGTCTACAATTAGTCTAGTAGTCTACTAGTTAAATTTTTCTGAATATTCAACAACAATATAAGTATTTATTTAAACACGTAATAGATTGTACTTAATCTAATACGGTTTTAAAGTATTTAGTACGTTAGTACGCTTTTTATAAATTTAGTACGTTTTTCAATTTTTTTTGGTCTGGTCTCGTCTGTATATTAGTCTAACTAAAATTAATTTAGTAGTCTAGACGTGGAATTTTTCTGAATATTTAATAACAATATAATCATTTATTAGTACAATGTAAAATAGGCACATATTCATTTTCGCTCTGCGTTATATTGTATTTCATATTGGTTATACGAATAATTAGATTTGTCACAAAATTGAATACAGAATCAATTATTCGCATATCTAACTACATGAAAGGAGCATACAAAAATCAATAATTAATAATAATCAGTTAATAATAATTAATTTCTTTAATAATTTAATGAAAAATAATTATTCGCATATTACTATTTATTCGAATTCGTTACATTATAAAAAAAAGTTGCCCGAGGGCGGAATCGATCTCACCACCTTCGGGATGTGAGTCTAGCTCTTACTCATTCTGCTACAGATGTATTTGAAAATTAATGGCGAAAAATGGTACATGCTTATCAGGGCCGCTTGACATTTTATTTGAAGTTTTACGGAGTAGAAAACTGTAGTTGAATTTTTTTCTTAACATTTAACAACAATAGCCGCATTGCTATCAAAATTAAAACAGTCATCCACGAAATTTCTATAATATTCCGCTTTGGGCAAGCAGCTGTGTATATCTATATATTAATATATGTTTTCATCTTTCCAGCTTTATTTTAAATAAATAATTATATTTTTATTATTAGATATTGAGAGCTGAAACCCAGCAGTCATTGTTCTGATAAAGTATGTTGAAACAAAATAGCAAAAGCCAGATGTCAGTACAATTTGTTGTTATTTATTCATTGAAAAATTGATCTAAGAATATAACATAATACATAGAACATAATACTTGAGTATTCCCTGCATCCTTTCCCCTCACCTCATTTGTTCCGTCATACGGATGAACAAAAATATAGTATCAAATATAATAAATAAAGAAATAAAACATTTATAACAACAATTATTATAATTATTGATATTGAATAATAGAAAAATGATTATTACTATTATTAAATATTAACTTATTTAATATACTTAATATTATTAAGTATATTAAATAAGTCAACTATTATTAAGAATAATAATAATTATTATTATTCTTAATTATAGCTCCATATTTTCTTATTCTGTTCATTTACTTATTAATATATATTAATTATTGTCAAAGTAAGCTAATCGCACCAGATTATTGCTATGTATAACCCTTTTAATAATAAATATTAAGAACAAGCCCTCCAAAATGATCATTTGCGAAAGAATAACGTCGCTTACATTAAAAACAAGTCTCGTATTCGGATATCTCTATTTAGTTGAGAACCACTGTCACCAAATCTGTAAATGGCGAATTATCAACGAAAGTAACAGTTGCGACATCTGTGCTCCGCATCTATAAGCAGTCTCTCACGTTAGGCTGGGCTCTTGAGCCCTAGTCACTTTCGTACGGTCTGAAGTTGATTATTCTGACAATCTCCACCCTACCCTCGCGTAACCTATAAAAAAAATGACTTACAGAGCAGCAGGGGAGAAGAAGAAACGGTTAAGCCCGCTGCACACGACGCTTGTTTTCGTGCTGGATTTCGTGCATGATAAACTTTTGAATATCTATATATATATATATATACAAAAGTATATCATGCACGAAAACAAGCGTCGTGTGCAGCGGGCTTTAGCCTCGCGCTGGCAGAAGCGTGTTTGTATCTTTACAGCACGTATCTATAAATCTCCGTGTAATCATATCTCGTCAGTCGATGTTTGGACGGACACTACGAATGTACCTAAGAATTTTTAGTACAGGTTGGCGGTCTTAAGCCCACGCAAAGACAAAGAAAATTAAAAAGTAGTCTCAACATATAAAATAATTCGATGTTGAAAGAAAAGAGCCGCAAGAAAATCACGGTAATCCCGTCCACATCAGTCTCGTATATCTCGCGTGGTTATCCGTCCACTCTCGTGCGGCTATCACAGTTTTGCGCGCGAAATTGATGTAAAAATATATCGATAGTTGCTTTTTTTTATTTTAATAATGTATCGATCTGCGTAAACGATCATATAATTGTTTTTACGGTTTCGTGAGTTCTTGTTGATCGAGTGATTGAAAAAAAATAAATAAAGTAAAACGGGGTGTTTACAAGAAGAAATGGCGGGCACCTACACGAAAAAGGAATCCGGCGTTGGTCCGGAAGAACAAACCCTTCTCAAAGATTCAAATGGAGCAGCACGGATTGTCGCAAAGGGTGAGTTTTTATTTTTTTTTTATCTTTTTTTTTCTCCAACTAATATTTCTTCTTCCAGGCTTCTTTTTTGTTCCCTTTTCATACTTTTATTCGTTCGTTCGCGAAACCTCGTGTGATCTAGCGTTAACTGCCGGTTCTTTCTCGAGAGCCTCCATATTATTTTCGATGCTCCCTCCTTTCTATCCCTTCCCAAATTCGTTATGTACCTTTTTTTTCGATTTTTTATCCGCTCAGACCCGTAGAACCACTACCAAATTCCTCGACTAAAATCCCACGAATTCTTTGTCCCTGCACACGTTATATTCGTCGTGTTTCGTTGTTTGTAAGTCATTTTTTTCAAACTCTACAACTTTTTCCCTTTATTCACTCTATTATCTATTCCTTATTTTGTATATCATTGCAAAACTGTTTAAACGCTATTGTATATTAATTATCTCTTACAGCAAAGAAATTTCTCTGCTCTCTACCGTGCAATTATAAATTTCCAACGATTCACTCTTGATTTCTGCACTAAGAATATTCAAGATGTAATCACCCGTTAAATCCGTTGGATTCAGTAATCATGAATTTTTTCAAAATAATATGCTAAAAATATTATTTTTTAATTTATCAAAACTTTCCCTAACCTTTTTGCAAAAAAAATTTTGTATAAAAAAAGTAATTTTCACAGGTTACAATAATTGTGCATTGTTGAGCTTTCTCTGTTGCATGAAAAATTCGAGCAATAAAAAAAAACAATTAATTTAGTTGTATTCAGAACATCGGCGAATCTTTTTCTAATCATGCCGTGTTCAATTTTATTTAAAAATGTTTATCCCATGCCTGAGGAAGAATATCTTTTTTATTTGATTTTTCACGTCGCCTCATTCAATTTGATTTTTTATCAAACGAATCCGAGATAAATATTTTACATAATGGATACAAATTTTTTTGTACCAACTTTCATCCAACTTACAAAAATACTCATTTTTCTTTCCTGCCTTTGGAAGCTGTGACTTTTGGCCTTATTTATCTCAATTAAAATTTTTTTTTTAATCAGCATTACAGCTAAACAGACTGATTTATTAGATTCAGTATTCTCTATTATTAGATAACAAAGACAAATAAATCTTTCTCTTACAAACCTTAGAGTTTTTATTTTTATTTTTAAATATAATTTTGAGTAGTAGAACAGGCCATATTCACGACTAAGCTTTATTTGTCTGTATATTACAATTAATATTAACTAGATATAAATGTACTTATAGCCCTAAACACAGTTATCGTGCTGACTCGCAAAATAAAAATTCCAGCAAAGACTGTGCACGTGTAATTCGATCAGTCTTGATTACCACAGCAATGCAGACCAATTCTCTTCCTCAACGCTCCTTATGGATTTGAATAATATTACCTTTGAGCGAGCAAAAAAGTAGGACCGAGAGAAGCATGAATAATAGACAAAAGTTCCATCGAGCTACTAGATTTTAGGGATCTCTAAAATCATTATGAGAAATAACAATGGAATGAAATAATTTTAAGAGAAAATGATAACAGGCAGTAATTAGCGGCGACAGGTTTTGATCGCTAACGCTTATCAGCAGTGCGTGTTTTTAAACTAAAACACAAATCTATCCAGGTTGCACATTGACTGCACAATTACTAAATTCAATGTCACACGCAGAAAAAGAAAAATATAACAATCATTTCAGTGCAGTGTACAATGGCTCAAAAACAGAGCAACAGTGACCAAATCGTTTCAGGATTGTTCAAGAGATCGATTAATAACTATAGAACATTTCTCTATCAAGATTCTTCTGGTAATTGTTTCTATATTTATATACATGAACGTACATATATACTTTATTCATGCCCATTCGAATATAGATTAGTTATTCATCGGTGCAACAACAACTAAATTATGATCATTGTGATAATACCCATCTCTTCATACTTAGTCATTTGAATGGGACACTAAGCAATGAATCTTACAAATCCAATTGGATTCATCGTCGATATATATTACTCTTTGCATTATATACATACATTGATACAGATTGGGGTCGCGGTCTTCAATTTCACTGTCGCATATATTTAAATCATCTATTTCTGTCCCTTCCAGGACTTGCAATTGCAAATTGCAAAGATCAAAAAAGTAATTGCATGTTTGCATAAATTTTATCCATTTAATATCTCATCCGGACTCATTGCTAGTTTCATTTTCATTACATTGATCATTAACTTTTGGAATGTAATGATCCAACAGGTAGCGAACCCGTTCGGTTATCGCCAGGTTGGGAAGGCACCGGAAAACCAGAAGACGAATTGAACTTCAAGGGTGTAACGATGGATCAAGCCGACCTGGAATTAAATCCTCCAAAAGACAGGTATATAATAACTTTTTTATTTTTATTTTTATTTATTTATTTTTTTTTTTCATTCAAAAAATCTTGCGGTCCATTGATTTGTTATATTTTTATCTTGATACGGTATAATTAAATTAAATTGATTTTGATCGTGATTTTATTTTTCATTCTAATGCATCTGCATTTATTTGATTATTTTTATTATAAACGTGTATTTAATCAATTTTATAAGGTGTTGACTTCATTTTTCTGTCATTGAAACTCTGCATTTTTATCCACAACATCTTTTACACTCTGATTACGCACGACGGAATTTGATGGACATTGCACGATAAATTACAAAAGCACGCCATTTGAAAAATGAGTTAAAAATTATTGAAGATAAATTTGTCTTAACGTGGTCGTCTAGTGTGAAGGCTGTTTTTTTAATGCTTTTTTGGGCAATTTTTTTTTGACAAACCATTAAAATAAAATAATTTATAAATTGTATATCATTTTTATTCACATTTAAACAAACTTTGTGAATTTTTTGAAGTCAATATATTGAGTATAATCGGAGATATACCGCCCAACAGGAACACATTTAAAAAAGAGGTGCTCCACTGCTGCCATGATTCCGGCCGTTCTGCTTATCTGAAATCAAAAAACCAAACGCCATTCCAATTGTGCGACTTGAGGCTCTACATGGAACTAAAATAAAGTCAGAATTCAAAAAAATAATTTTTTTTACGCTATAGAAAAAAAATTCAATTTTTCGCACTTTTTTTTGGGAACTATTTAGCTGGTAAAAAGAAAATTAACGAAGCAATCTTAATTATTTTAGCTCAACTTGTAGTTATATATGTACTAAAGATGCTGTATAAATTTGAGCAGAATCAATTAACTAGTTTTTGAGATGTCATGGCAGCAGTTTGAAAAAATCGTGTTTTGAGAAAAACGCGTTTGAAAGTTATTGTGTATAATCGCGCGCTCCGTATACCTGCTCCGGTTTACGGCTTCGAATTTCGAGAAATTTTTTTACCCACGTCTTCTATACATGTTTTAGATGTGATTTATGAAAAAAAAAATCGATTTTTTTGACCTGACACACTAGACGACCGCCTTAACGTGTCCCAGGTAATATGCTGTGAAATTAAATGAAGCATGAAGCGTGCGGATAAAAAAATGTGGTAAAAAATACGAGATTATTGTCGAGATTCATTAGAAATTCTTTCGAGTCCATTTAGTTGTTTCTATTTTTTATTTCTTGTACAGATCGTTCAACACACAGCATTTTTTTTACATTTATACAATTTGGAAAAATTATTCATTGTAAACGTTTCATTGAAATGCATATCTTAATTTTATTCTTACACAAATTTTTATCAGAACATCGTAAATGTGGCATGCTCTGATTCGCTACATCCTCTAGCAGTCAATCCCTGAGTAACGGCATTATTAACCCTTGCCTCATTGAAAAAATAAAAAAGTTTTCGAAACGCGCATTTTTTTTTGTTATTTCAAACTCATCGAACATGTCTCAAAATTGGCAAAAATTCTTTTGCCACGTTTCGTAAACTCGATGCTGTAGAAAAAACTATATTAATTTTAATTTTGATGAAGCCGAAAGTTTTCCAAGATGAACTTGTGGTAAACTGAAATAAATTGTCGAATAATTGACCTGAAATTGTGAAAATAACATAGCTAAGATTTTGAACAATGTTTAATGCTTCATGTACAAAAAAGATTTTTTTTTTTCAGATTGAATATCGTCTTTTTCATCATGCTCCTTCACGGAATCGGCGCTTTGATGCCTTGGAACGTATTTATAACGGCTAACGATGTGAGTGACTCATAAAAGATATTTCAATCCCTGTCTATCACTCACGGCTTTAGAGCTCAATAGCTCTAATAATAAGCAATCATCTTAGCTGAAAAATGCTGCGAGGTCAACCGTTGACACAACGTGTGAAATAATTTTTCAAAATTAAAGCGGGGCGGTGGGCGGGAGTAATTGGAAAATAGGATAAACCTATAGATAACTTTTCACTAAAATGACTCCAAATTATCGACGAAATTGAAATGATTATATAAATATTGAATAATTTAAAGAATTCGATTTTTAAGTTTGGCTTCAGAACCTGATTGAAAAATTAATGTAATTGAAAAAAATAATATAAGATACTTAAAAAATGTAGGGTACTACTGTTTTTTTCAAATGTGTTGGACGTTGAAAATTTTTCCATCTTTCAGTACTTCACCAAATTCAAGTTGTCCAAAGAATACACTAGCACGAACTTTGACACGACGAATTTCCTCGCTGATATCGGATTTGCCTCGCAAATACCAAATTTATTTTTCAACTGGGTCAACGTGTTTATACAATTTGGGTAAGATATTCGAAGAATTTTCACTAAAAAAATATATATGTACGTATATTCATAATTGAACCGTGGTGAAGTGAGTGAAATTTTCAAAAATAACATTTTAGTGGCAATTTGACAACGAGAATAGTTTGGGGACTTTTCGTACAAGGTGTCATAATCGTCTTCACCGTTATACTCGCAATGTCCGACAGTTCTGGTTGGCCCGGTGTATTCTACTGGATCACTATAGCCTCCATCATTGTTTTAAATAGTAAGTACATTAAAATAGTTTATTAAACCATTAAGGGATATTTTTATATATAAAAATCCTAAAATGGTAAGAACATATTATCCAATTGTAAATAAATTTCAATACTAAATGATGCGTTTGAAATGAGCGTGACTGTATATGTAATTATGCCGAAATCTTAATAAAATAAATCCTCTCAATTGTTTTTTTAGCTGCTAATGGGATATATCAAAATTCAGTGTTCGGAATGGCAGCTAAATTACCAGGAAAATATACTGGAGCCATTATCCTCGGATCTGTGAGTAATTAATATCTCATTTACGAAAAACGATAATGAATTTTCAATTTCATTCATGCGTTTCGTGTGTTTCTTGTTTTTCTTTCTTTCAGCAATTGTGTTGATTTTTTCTTTTCAGAATATCAGTGGGACGTTTACGGCCGTAATAAGTTTTCTGGCAAAAATTATGTCGCCCAATGCTCGTACGGCGGCTATCTATTACTTCATTACAGCTCTGTTTGTACTTCTAGCATGCTTTGACACATATTTCGCGCTACCAATAAATGTAAGTGATATACGGTATTACAGTGTTCTAATTCAATGAATTTTTTTTTTTATTCCTTTACCGATTTCTAATTTTTTCGAAAAGCTCATATTTTTTTGTCATTTTAATTTTGTCTCACTCGAAGTCCGGCCAAATTTTCGTGGCAGAGTTAATAAGTTTCATTGAATATTCGGTAATACCGATGAAACTATAAAATAATTCGCTTTTAACAGAAAATTGTTTGAAAAATTATTCGTTTTTCAGTATAAAAAAATACTAAAAGAAAAAAATTCTTCTTTCATAGAAATACAAGTTTTGTTGTTGTTTTTTTGTTTTTTTTTTGTTATTACCAGAGATTCTATCGTTATCACGAGCTCGTCTACGAGAAGGAGAAAAACAAGAGACAATTGGACAGTCGTACCGGAAGTAGCAGACCTCCTTACTGGTTAATCTTCAAACAATGTTCTCCTCAGTGCTTCAATGTTTTTTTAATATTTTTCGTAACGCTATCGGTGTTTCCGGCCGTTCAAGTTGGCATAATACGATCCGATGACAAATTCGTCGTACCTGCTGAATATTATTCGGATGTCATGTGTTTTCTTACTTTCAACATAATGGCCATGTTGGGAAGTTTACTCGCCTCCAACTGCCAATGGGTGAGTTTATTAAATAAAATATTCAAATTTAAAGCAAACGAAAACGAAATGTAAAATTTCATGTTTATTATTTTAAAAATCGAACTAAGTAGTAAGTTTTGATATTCAGTGAAATATTGTAAAGAACAAATTTGATAATCACTTGGTACAATTCAAATTTTATCGTGCAGTTCTATAATTTATCAAGAGCCGCGGCAGGGGCTCGACACCAAGTATTAAAAAAAAAAAGAAAAAAAACCAGCGCGAGCGAGCCCTGCCGCACTCTTATATACTGGAATATGACGGTTCTCGGACTTTTCTTTTTTTATAATTACAAAAATGTTCAAGCAGAAATCGTATTCCTAATGAAAATTTCAATGTGTTTTAAAATGGTTTACAAAAATTCGTGACATTAATTTTAGCGTATTCAATGAACTCTTTCCATGCAATAATCGTTACTGTTACAGCCTAGCAAAAAATACGTCGTTATACCGATAGTTTTGAGAGTACTTTTCATACCGTTGTTCTTGATGTGCAACTATGCGCCATTGACGCGAACCCTGCCTGTGTATATACAAAATGATTGGATTTATTTCGTAATCGCGGTGACGATGGCTCTGACCAGCGGTTACTATTCCTCATTGGCCATGATGTATTGTCCCACGTGAGTCTCACAACCTTCATTATTTAAATCAACATTATTGTTAGCATATTAGATTATTATTAGCGCGCATTCTCTCATATAATATGAGTCAAAGCTTTAGGATTCACATTCGTTTTTATTCCCATTCATTATAAAGCATTCAATCAATTCTATCTTCAATACAACATTTTTTCAAGAAAATGAGCATTTATAAACAATATTATTAAATATAACCTTCAGAAATTCTTATTACTTTTTTTTTTCACTTTTTATCATCCCTCGAGAGTCCTTTGTACTTGGCTTGTCAAAGGAAAGTGTCAAATTCCATAAATTTTTTTTAAATTTACTCAGATTCCTAAATTTTTTCACTCGTCCGAATCCCATTCCCGTATTGGATTGTTTGCTCTTAGAATATTCTATCTAACCTTCTTAGCTGAAAACTACAAGCGTGTCAACTTTACAAAAAAAAAAAAAAAAAAAATTTCGTCGAATTGCAACAATGCAAACTTCAACATTGTCTGAAATTATAAATCTAGACTTTGTGATATTGAGACGTTAAAAAAAATATATAATCGCCGTTAACTTTTGCATCATTTTGTAATTTTTGAAAAATAAACTTTGCTTTAAAGACAATCCGAGAAACCTTGACTCGTACTAGCAATTAGTAAATTTATATCCTCAAATGTCTATGATTATTATTATTATTATTATTATTATTATTATTATTATTATTATTATTATTATTATTCGCAATAACTCGATAATTGCATAAACGCGTGATGAACGATAAATGATAATTGAATTGCAGAATGGTCGAGCCCCGTTACGCATCAACGGCGGGAATGTTCGGAGCGGCATTCCTGATCACAGGAATATTCATGGGACTGATGTTCGCAAGGGTAATGCCTATAATCGTAACGAATATCAGCATCGGTTGATATTGAATCGGCTTGAAAAAAAAAAAAAAACTAAATTTAACGATAAGCGAAAAAAAATGAGATTAACGTCCGTAAGAGGTTCAACGAGCGACGTCATAAACTCTTAGAAGAGGCGAAGTTATCAGACGAGAAACCGCGACGTCATAAACTCCGAAAAACGTCGAATTTAAGAAATCAGACGGAAACCGCGACGTCATAAACTCCGAAAAACGTCGAATTTAAGAAATCAGACGGAAACCGCGACGTCATAAACTCCGAAAAACGTCGAATTTAAGAAACAATAATAATGGAACTAACAACAGAGATATTCGATTCAGGCTAAAATGAGACAACGAATATCATTGTGTCTCGGAGATTAAGAATATTTAATATGTCGAGAACACCAAAGACGAAAGAGAAAAACTTGTTTTTCGCACAACGTTGAATATCCATTAAGTTTACGCAAATCTCGGTCATAAATTTATATAAGCTCGAGTAGGTAATTATATAAGGGGTGGATAAAAGATGTATTCAATCGAAATTTTAGGGAGAATCCTAGTGTTTTTCTTTTCTTTTTTCAAAGCTTATAGATTATGAAGAAAAAAAACGAAACAAGCAAAAATCGACGTTGAAAAAATGTAAGAAATCATGAAATACGTTGAGTAACGACAAAAAAATTATGGAATTTGGCAAAGAAATGGGGAATTGTTTAATTTTCTTCTTCGAGATTGGAATAAGCGTTTATCTAATTATTTACGAAATCCATCGGATTTTAATATAATTTGTATATTTCGAGAAATTCGTGAATCGTGACGAATATTGGATTTATTGGTAGCATCTCATCGTCAGGGCTGTGCTACTGAAATGCCTTTAAATACCGCGTGTTCCATGTCGAAAAAGAAAAAGCAGGCTCCTCAACGCCCCATATTTTTTTCTTTTTTTTATACCCTTAAGTCGCGGAATCATTATTGTTCCAGTTGCAAAGTCAAGATCGGACCAAACCGCCTTAACGTTAAATTCAACAATATCCATTTTTCAACTCACTCGTAAGGTGTTAGGATATGGTATTGAAGTTTGCTTCGTTGCGAGGCAATGAAACATCTTTTCTGGAATTATTTATCAAATTCTTCATTCTTTAAGGATTTTTTTATACGTGTGGCCTCGGCTAAAATGTTTATTCTACCGTAACTTCTTTACTTAAAGATTTTATTTTTATTTATCTTTATACAAAAACGTCTAAAAAATCAGCGTTTTTCCCCGTTTTTGGAAACGTAAAAACAAAAATAGAAAAAAAGGGAAAAATGTTTAAAAAATGCACGCCCCATAATTTGTTGAAGGATTTTGTTCATTATATAATTTTTTAATATCACTTTTGGCATTATTGTGATTTAAAAAGAAATTCGCACGATATTTTAAAAATGGCTCAATTTTGTCAAATCATCGTCGAATCGTTGAGGCTGAAATTCCAATCGAGTAACCTTTTTCACTCGAACGTATGTATGAAACATCCTTCCTTTTCAAATATTTTTCTATGGAAAATGGGTGCAATGGACAAAGTAGACGCACGCACATGTTTTTCAGTCTCAAAAAAAGTCTGACCTATTTTCGTAGCTTGAAACTGCACAATTTTGAGTATCGATGAAAAAAAAAAATCGAATTGCACTCGAACACCAATGCAAACTTCAATATACCATGTTAAAATGCGGAGCCGCTTTGTTAAGCACATAACTAAGAAAAAAAAAAAACAAAAGAAAAACAAACAAACCTATATATTGTCTAGATAATAAGCGTTACTTAGTCCGAGTTCAAAGTATAGAATGTTGGTGCGATTGTTCCGCCGATAAAACCGACAAAGAAAACAAAAACAAAAAAGAGAAAAGAAAAGAACAATACACACGTTAAAAGAGTCGGTGAATACACAGGGCATTTTGTTAGTGTTAACAACAACGTACCAACAAGATTTTTACAAGGTTATATACAATTTTATACGCGTAACTTTTTTATCTTTCTACTTTTTTTTTTAAATTCCCTATCCTCGTTTTTTGTGTTTATGTTCGTTTGTTAAGCGACAGTTTGAAAAAATAGGTTTGATATTTTTTAAATTTAGCAAGAATCCGCAATCATGTAAAAAAATACACACAAGAAAAACCTCTTGTATTGCTTTTTGTACGGAAAAGTACGAATTGGAAAAAGATGTAATCAAAATCATGTGTTTTTATCGTACTTTTACGCGAGGATATTGTTAGGAATGTTTTTTCGACATGTGCTCCGATTTTTGTAGAATCATTTAGCGACAAAGTTCTAATCGAATAAAATTTTAGGAACATACATATAAAACATGCTTAATGCAAATCAACTTTTGAGGCAAATCTCATTTTACTCCGTGACATCCACTTGCTCATATTTTAATGTTAGCACCCCTCCCCCCCTCTCAATAGCTGTCACTCACGGTATACGCGTATGACATCTTTTTTGCTTACAACGTAATTTTAAACAATCATCTTCCTATATTGGTTCAGTGTTTTTTTACACATTTCATACGACCTTAAAATGTCGAGGTCGAGCTCAGATTTTTTTTTTTGTTCATTAATCATCTTAGCTGAGGATTTCACTCATGTATTTTTATAATTAAAACATGAGATAATCCACTTCAATTCCATTTTAATGAAAACGGCAATCAAATTTCGTTACAAAAGTTCAAAAATATTATAGTCATTTGATAAAATTTCAAATATTTTTGGAAATATATACTTTTTAAAAATTAAACTGATTCTTGTATGTTCTTGTGTAATGATTTATTATTACATGCTCTAGAAGTTAGAACGTAATAATTTGTTGAAATCGAAGTGTCTGCTCGAAATGAAATGAATTGCCCTATACATAAATAAACCTGGATATATTTCGCGATGAAGAAAAATATCCATTTCGAAATGATATATAAAACATCGGTAATCAATCGTTAATATTGCTGTTTCATTATATAAGAAAAAAAAACAACTATCTCATATAAATTAATTATTAAAGCTTCCATTTTCGCTATACATCATTTCTACTATTACATACTCTCAGCTAGACTCTATGTAGCGTTTAATGAGAATTTTAGCGATCTCTTCGATTTCTGTGTCATTACAAATCCCACTTCGTTTTTAACTTTTTTTAAATTGGAAATATCAATGAGATAGTTTAACAATGTTTTATACAAACATTTACAGCCAAAAATTCAGTCAATCCATATAATCAATGTTGCAACGTTTAACATGTTGTCAACATTGATTATTCAATAGTAATTAATAATGACAAACAGTTATCAACGAATTGTTTAAATGACTTTTTAACCCGACATAGAAACATCTTTTTTTATTGTCTTGACGATTTTTTTCTATACAGGGAAAATAAAAAACTCAATTTTTGAAATTGCTTGTTTTTAATTAAAGAAGATGCAGTATTTAAGAAACCGTTGATTCAATAACTTTGACATTCTTCAAGTGTAATGTTGAATCGGCAGCACGACAACTCTATGTATTATTTATCTATTCCTAAACAACTCCATGAGCAAAATTAATCTGTGTTCATAAATAACCCTATTTTCAAATATCTATGTCAAATAATTATCTCTATTCCAAATCATCTTTATGTCGAATTATCTCTATTCAAAAACATCTCTATATACATACATCTCTATTCGTATACAATTCTATTAATTTAAAACTTCATTCCGATACAATTTTATTCATGTAAAACAATCGAAAATTAAGTCGTGCTGCTCCATGCTCCATCAATTACGCTAATTGATATAATGTAGCAACGCGATTTGATTGTCGATTATTTCACATGAACAAAGTTGTATCGTAATGAATTTGTAAATGAATAGAGTTGTATTGGAATAGAGATTTTTTCGACAATATTTATGAATAGAGTTGTATACAAATAGAGATGTACGTGCATAAAGATGATTTGGAACGAAAGTTTATTTATGAACGCAGTTTAATTACCCAGGTAGCAATTTCCAAGAAGTTATCCAAAAGTTATTATTTAAAGGGTGTACAAATTTCCGCCCGGGAGTCATCCGGATAGATTGTTAACTTTTGGATAACTTCTTGGAAATTGCTACCTGGGTAATTAAGCTGTGTTCATAAATAAACATATTCTCAAATATCTCTATTCCAAATCATCTTCATGCTGAATCAGCTCTATGTACATACATCTCTATTCGTATACAACTCTTTTTATGTTTAGGAATAGAGAAATAATACATAGAGTTGTCGTGCTGCCGTTGAATCCTTATCCGCAGACATTTAGAACATATGAGATCTTTTAACTAATTAATGAAATTGTAAAAAAAAAGAATTGTAAGGGGAAAAATTCTGAATATGTTCTCGCGTGTGTTCAGAAAAATAGCCGGATTCATTGAATGTGACGAGAATGAAAATAAGAATGGTTATTTGTGGAAGAATTTTCTATTTAAGCAATTAGTTGATAATTTTTTGGCATTGTTGTTGTTGAAAAGCATTATGAGTATCGTGGGTATAATTGTTCAGTTAGTTTTTTTTTCTCTGCAAAGATCAAAGAAATTCTGATCAGTAGAATGTTGGTTATAAACGTTTGTGTAAAAATGTTTTGAGCTCATAGGTGTGTACGCGCGGGTAAACATTTTTTTCTTCGACTATACTTTCGGCACCGAGTAATAAATTGAAATATTGACAATCCTCGTACCAAGCAATACTGACAATAATCGTAAATGAAATTTAATCGATCCACTAATTGCAAAGAATGAGAAAAATAAAAAGAAATCGTTGAACGTGGAACTGATATAGGTATAGAGAGGGAATATTTTTATATTATTGATTCAGATATTGACCAAGTTCGGTTGACAATTGTTTTCATGAATATCGTAAAACCGCGATTCAATCGACAACTCTATAACACAGTACGAAAATTGCCGAAGGAAGTGACGAGTAATTGATGATGAACATCAGCCAAGGCGTATCGACGAAGTAATTAATGACACGACATACACAGTATCTTCTCGTTGAAATATTTAATTTTTTAATTCTTCCTCAAATATTGCTTCGTCGATTCGCCTCAGTTGCCGATCGTTAATGCATTTGAAGATGAAACAATGAAAATACATTTTTAAGATAAATGAGATAAGTGAAAAATGCTAAGTACACGGTTGAAGAGAGAAAAAAAAATGCAAATTCAATTTAGATTGTAGTTATTACTCGAGTGTTATTCCAATACTACAATGATACAATGTTGAATAAATCGATATTACTGACCCACTGATAAAAACAAAAGTATTAAAAAAAATTATTTTCCCCTTTCCGCTGACAATCATCGTCGTCCTCGTAGAAAAATTTTCTTCAAAATATATTTATTCTCGTAATCAATAGAGATTTTACACGTGTTAGTGACGTATTGCCGAAATTATAATTATGCGAAGAGATTATTACACATATATATGATTCTTAAGACTGATCAATGCATAATTATCGTTAATGTCATATTTTTTCTTTCGTCACGAAACAATTATCTTACATAACATAAACTTTCTCGATCTTCCTGAATGGGAATGCTTCTTTGGTCTTCGGGCAGATTACAGCACCGTTGTACTCGAGAGCCATTTTCTCCAGAGCCTGAAAATTTTTGTATATTTAAGCAATGTTAAAATAGAAATTAATTAGAAATTAGACCTTTCTAACGAGAAACTACTAATAATCCAATGACCGCAATATCTCGAAAACTACTAAATTTCCTCAACTTCTTTCCGAATTCAGAACTCATATAAAAATAAATAAATAGCCAAGCTGTATATTCAGAAAAACTTACGACGGGAATTCATTGATTTCCCAAAACAGGTTTCGAATGGCTATTTTTTTTAAGCATTACCGAGTTGCCAAGAGCGAAAATTCTAATAGGATTAAAAAAAAGCGTAAGGAGCGTATGTATAAAAAAAAATCATTAAACCCATTTAAGGCACTAACCGATTATAATCTTTATTCCCGATTTTCAATTTCGACGTTAAAGTACGTTTGTTTTTTCATTACGAATTAAATTGTAGAATTTTTATGAAAATTCTATCGGTGATAAAGAAAATTTACCTGTTCACCATAAACATAACCATTCGGCATCATCATCGGTTGATTGTACTCATTCAGTGGTTTACCACTAATGCTACAGACCAATCGTGATTGTGAGCAATGGGCGAATGGTAATGGAGCAGCCAATTCGTTGAGAGATTCGTTGCAAACTGGACAACTAGGATTTTTGCCTTCTTTACTGGCACTGTAACACTGTGGTGTTTTGAGAGCTGACAATCCAGCCTGTAGCGCAACGGTAAATACACTCTGGCTCGCTAATTGGAAAAGTTTGTAATTCTCATGACGAAATTGTTCTATGAGTTTGTCCCATCTGTATTTTTAAAAATCCATTTAAAATATATTTTTCTTGCGAAATAATTATTTTTAAGAATGTTCGAAAAATATGTTAATATTTGCATCATTGGACTGCAAACTTTCGAATCTTTAGTTTTGCACAATAATATTGCAAGTTTATTATCGAAGTTAATTCTCTCATTTTTGCATAAAAAAAAAAATTTGAAAATTTTAATTAAAGTTACATATCGACCTAAAAGGATTAAAGGAGAGTAATCCAGGAGAACCCTTTTTCGAGGAGAATAATTATAAATAGTCATTATTAGAATCACGAGTTTAAATTTTCACCAGACATTCGTAATTATTTAAACATTAATAAATAAAAAGTTAAATTAAAAAATGGATGTTTTCGACCACGTTAGATGTATATGCCCCGTTCAATTAAATTATGAAAATTAAAAAAAAAAGTTTCGGTTCATTCCAATGATGCCAGCATTGATATTACTAGAAAATTACCTTCTTTCATCGAGGAGAAATTTGTATGGACTGAGGTAAGCGTTGGCCGGAAAAGCGAGCTGTCCCATACAGTTCTGAATCTCTTGAAGCTGATAATCGTCGTAATTCGAGAAACACTTACGAGCGTGTTTAACCGCATCCAAACGACGATCTGATCTCACGAGCTCAATAAATTCTTGAACCCGCAAATTGAATTCCATTGTACTGCCCAATTTACGAAGCTTCGAACGATTGTCATAACACCAGCCTAAACATCTTGCTGTCTCGTGATTTGCCAGTGATATTTCAACTTCTCGTGAAACCATGAAAACGTCTGCAAGTTTTGTAGAGTACGTGATTAGAATATAAGTAATATAAAAAAATTTTGCATCAGGTAGACAATCCAGCAATACTTTCTTCAGTATTTACTCTTAAAGATCAGATTGCTCTGTTAAGTTGAGAGTTTCATCTCGTTTCTACTTTTTAATTCTTTCAATGAGAACGACAAAAGTAATTCTCGGCGAAAAATTTCAGTTGGTTTTCGTTGAATACTCACGAAATGTTTACAATTAAAAAAAACGAAACACAATTGGATAGAAATTCCTAAAATGAATCGATATTTCATTAACTGTAGAAAAAAATCTGCACTTTAATGAAAAATGAAGTTTAAGGGGTTATACCTAGTTATTTAGGTTGAAAAAATGGAAATTTTATTTTTTTTTGCACTTTTTCAAAGTACATCACCTTAAGAACGTTTTCCCAAAATATTATAAGGATCTGAGCACTAGAACGAATATATTTACGCGCGCTACCTGAGAGTGCGAGTCTCCGAACGCAGCGATCGACGACTTTAAACGCGATTATATCGGAATCATGTTTTTTAAAAAGTTCTGTTGCGGTGAGCGCGATCTCCCGAAAGCAATTTATCCGGTCGATTTGAATCTTTCACGAGCTTATATCTAATTATAATGGCTTGTTCGTGAATGAAGGAATTTTCATTTGGACCAAAATTTATATATTTTTTTTTTGGTCATAAAATCTAATTTTTGGAACCTCAAAAATGGAACTTTTTGGAAAAATTGACATTTTTTTTAAATCAAAATTTCGATAAACCCTTCGTTCAAGAAGAGTGTATAGTATTATACTAACGAAATCTTTTTGGTTTTTTGATTTCAAATGAGCCGTTCCAAAGATATTGTGCTCACCGCGAGTGATGTTGAAAAAAAGGTGTTTTAGGACAACAGCCATCTCCCGAGTAGTGAAAATTTTTTCATAAAAAAATTTATACAAGTACCTCAAAATATGTAGTAATTGATACTGTATAGTATATTTTAATAAAATGATATTAACATAGTTAAAAAAAAATCATGAAAACCCCTTCATTTTCCCAAGCGCAACTAGATATAACCCGTTAAAGGCAAGAAAAATCTGCAGTAACTTTAATTTACTCCACAGTCTGATTAATAAGCAAAAATAACCAGAGATATACCGATATTTGTGAGATCTCTGAGCTCCGTACTATCGGCCAATTTGGTAGCAGTTTTGTAGTATCCTTTGCGCAAAAAATATTCCACCAACATTCTGTCGAGTCGTTGTCTTCTCCATTGATTAACAGCGCTGGGTGCTGTATTGCCATGCTCTTTCAAATGATCCAAACGTCTTTTACAGACGACACCGGCTTGCAATTCTTCCGCGATAGATTCTTCAGCCTTGCGTTTCAAAACTTGAAGTTTGGCAACTACGCCCCCTAACAGTCTTGTTATTTCGCCTGTTTGGACCGACGTAATCGACGTCTTCAGTCCTTTTTCCAATTCATTCGTGGCTATGTGAACATGGCACACTTCTTTGTCCAACACTTTCTGCGTTGATCTGAATTTTTTGTTAAGAAGCTCATACGGTACCTAGAGAAGAATTGTCTAATCCGTTAAGCGATTTACAAAAGGACAATATTCTAAATTTATCATTCAATATATTGTTTATTCAAGTACATTATGGAATCATTTGTCGCTACAATATTTCTTTTGAATAATTTTTTTAGGAATATTCCTCTTATAATCCAATATTTTTTTAAATCCCATCAAAGAAATTTTGGAAAAATCTAGAAATTTTTTTATACGACGGAAAATCATACGGCAGAAGTTCTGGGCTTTTGTACAAGGAAAATGAAAAGATATTGTGCGTTTTTAAAAATATGACTCGCAAACCATGAAAAATTACTTTTACTTTACTTTTTTTTTTACATTACTTGAAAAATGAACACGGTGACGCTTTTAGATTATTTAAATTATTTAAGCAATTTGGTATTTATATTTGGCATTTCCTTTATTAAAAAATAATTCTAAATGCAGGTTTTACTTATTACAAACAAAATCGATTCATTTTATTTTCATATTCGTCCGATAGTTTTCATCATAATCATAAATTCTTCATACGAATAACACCAAAATGAAGAAATTTTTTCACCAACTGTGGAAAGAAATTTTGAAACATGAGAAAAAAGAATAGCCATAGAATATTTTATTAAAGGTAAATAGGAGATAATAAATTTAACGAAAAGTAATCGTTTCCATTCGATTGTATGCTGCAGTCGGAAACAGGAATGTAGAAATCTATAATGGCGCATGTATCACAAGGTAGTAACATCTAAAATCAAAACAGCCATAATAAAAATTTGACGTAAAAAAATATGGAGATTATATTGATTATATAGTTGACAAATGTAATTGTCACAAATTAATGTTCGATCGATATAAAAAAAAAAAAGATGGCGAGGTATTAAAGATTTAATTCCGAGAAGCGATCTCTTTATCAAATGCGCATTAAGACAAATTTTTCTTTTTGTTTCTTTGTGTTCACCTTCAACGTGGAATGCTCCAAACTCTTGACGTCCGACATTTTTGGATATTTTTATTTCGTTAATAATCAGAGACAATGATCGTAATGATTTAATTTATACGTAAATCTTCGTAAACGAATCAATAATAAATGTATTATCACGCCCAACCAACACACGCGAAACTCCGGGCCATTTCTTGCCAGCTGATACTGTTTTGTCGTAAACAGAGCGACAGCGGGAGAGGCAGAGAGTCAAGTGAGCGAAAGAGCGAGAGAACGAATGCTCTCTGTGGGGGGTGAAGACAAAGATCGGTTAGCGTCGACTGTGATCGGTTTTCCGTTCTCTCAACACGCGAACCACGGGCAAACTGACAGAAATCTTTGAATTTTTTTCAACTCACGAACCCTGAACATCGAACGAGCTGAGCAACTCATTATTTGGAACAAGCGATTTTAGTACGAGAAACGTTTGATAGAATGCGCTTTTAGGGCGGCGGGTTGTTCCAACTTCTAGGCAAGCATATATATCTGGCGGTTAAAAGCATTGATTTGTCGACCTTTAACTGCCAGATAGACTTACCTAGAAGTTGGAACAACCCGCCGTTAATGCGAAACATTCTCGTTCCACGAGGTGTTGAATAATTATTTACCCAATGACACAACAGGTGGTCGCTAAATCATCGATCCAATTTCGTTAAAAGAAAACTACGTAATATCGTAATGATAAATATAGAAATTATAATATACAATATATAATAATAAAATTATAAATAGCACGTTGAACGATAGCGCTAAAAATATTGTTTGAATTGTCCCGCGCTTTTGTTTGAGGCTGTTCTCAGAGAGCCAATGTACGCAAAGAACAAATGTTTCCATGAAAAAAATCAACCAATAGATTTGAGCGAATAATGTGAGACCGTACGTTAGACGTTTTCCGGATAAGTCGAGACATGTGTGCGAGATATGCGCATGCGTAAAAGAGATTGAGTGTGAGGCGTGCGAGGCAAATAAAGACAGCGAACAATCGGTCTCGCTTCCGCTACATGAAATTTCGTTCTCTCCACGTTTCAATGAGTGGTAAATAGAAGTTAAATGGAACCATTATATTTTTATGAGGACATTCGTACAGTGTTATCTATTATTAAGTAGTTCTTAGTTAAAACATAAAGACGATAGGGTATTAAAAAGTATTTGTGTATATATATATATATATATATATATATAACGCCGTAAATATGGGTTTGTATATGGAAGGTCCGTTCTTATTGTACACGTAATAAGTGATTCGGTAGCAGCTATTTAGAAGTTTCGGGGACGTGTTGACGCGGCGCCTTAACTAATTAGAAAAAAACGAGCCAAGTGTCAAATAGAAATAACTCGTAAAGTGTATTTCAGAGAGTGAAAAACCGGAAAGCGTAGTGAAAGATAAAACCGCGTGGTTTGGAGTATCAAGCTCGTAGTAGTGTTTCGTCGTAACTCGTTGAAGAAACTCGTTGGGTTACGGAAAAGATCGGCGGGGGGGAGGGGGCGCGCGCGTGAGTATACTCTGTTCGGTCGGCACACACCGGCGGGGGTCTGTCGTGTTGAGAGACGGAGAGGGGGCCGCCATTTTCCCTCCAGTGAGGGTCGAGTGTCGCAAGCGGTATCTCTACTTGCGATTGTTTTCTAATCGGGAAAAGATTTTTTTTTTCGTTTATTGGCTGGTTTTCGGTGGATGTGAGATTTTGTTAAGAGGTGTGTGGGGCGTCGGGCGGACGCGCAGCACCACGGGTTCTAAAATCGGAAAATAAAAAAATAAAAAGCGTGAAGAAAGTTGATCGAGAAAAAGAGGGAGGGCGGCGCGGGTTAATAAAGAAAATAAGAATAAAAATTACTCGAAATTTAAAAAATTCCGATTTCTTGACGTTTCGTCGTTGCAGGGTGCATTTACCTCGTTGAATTTGCAAAGCGGCTTTTGTAAGGAAACTTGTGAGAGATCGAAAAGGACGGAGCTAAAGAAAAAGACAGAGAGAGAGCGAGACAGATATTGGTGAAAGAAAGAAAGGAGACGGGACGGACACACCGGTAGGGGAAAAACGACGTGTTTGAGAACAGTGAGATTGTGAATTGTTCAGTGTCGCCGGGTCAGTGTTACAAGCTAATAAGCCCGTTATTTTGTGAAGAAAAAGTCAGGAATTAAGTCACGAAAGAATCGAAGAAACGTGGAAAGCACTGAAATAAATTTCATCACCGACAGGTCAGTGCGTCTTTTTTATTTTCTTTTTCTCCGTTACGGGGCGCGACGAACACAGTGAGAGCGAGATATTCCTCTTCGGGCAATTGGAGATGATTTACAAAACGAGAATATATCGCGATATTGATACGGGGGGAACGAGCAAATTGAGAGAGAACAAAAAAACAAAAAAAACCAACTCCGATGTAAGGAAGCGTGTGCGTCGGTTAGAGAGCGCGCTTGGAACGGTGCACGGTGCATGCGCTCTTGTGTTCGCGAACGAGGAACGAGAGAGAGACGCACCATCGATGAAAATTCCGCGCGTCCCTCTTTTAGCGTCTCGTAACGTGTAACGCGAGCTAGCACGTGCAATGAACAAAGATATCTCTTGAAAAAATTCACACTTTCGACTCCCATTTTCATTCAACTTTCATACAATCTCTAATCTTCAAATTTAACTTCATTTTTTAATATTTTTTATCCTAGTTAAGTCTCTCTCTTCGGCATTAATTTTTCTGTGTCGTTTTTCTTTCTCAAAGGGTTTTAACGCGTGTGCGAACAAGTTGCGTCGTTTTTGATTCGGTTCGAGCCTGTCTCGCTGCTTGAGTACGCAGCAATGGGAGAAGAGGCACAGCGGTTCATGAGAGTGTGACAACGATATGGCGGGAGACGCGTAGCCATTGAACAAGCCAAGAATTAATACACTCGATTTTCGTCGACTTTCTGTCGTTTATTTATTTATGCTTTGTGTATCGACGTGTAAGACCCTTATTTATGAATACTGAATTTAGGAGGCCTTCGTAACTTTGACTTTTAAGGATGTATCGCAGGTACAATCCCAGACCAAAATACGTGATATTTAAGTCACTTGAATATATTTAGATATATTCTTTAATTACGTATCGTAAATCAAAATAACGCAAATGGGTCTCAGTAAAAAAGTGTTTGTCACTTCAAACACATTTTTTAATAGTTTATTTCCGATTTTGTGCTGTGAGCTTTAATTTTTCTTAGTGATAATTTGGTGTATTAAATTTAATAAATTTATTATGTGTTTGTACTCGACGCACTATTTTTTTTTCTCTTTTTTTTTCAACTATCGTTGTTTATGACTATTTTCGCCAAAATTTGCATTCGTGAGTTTCACGATTTCACCACTTTTTGTCTTTGGCCCAAATTTGGTTCGACTGATTACATTTATTTTGGCCATTTTTCATTTTCAAATCTGGATTTGATGATTTATTTAAAATCAACATACTAACGTGAATTAATTTTGTATTATGTTTTTTGTTTTATGCAAAGTATGCAATTTTTGTTTTCGACTATACATTTCATTGTCGTTTTTTATTTTGACTCTTTTTCCGTACTGTTCCATTAAACGATGTCAAAATTTGGTGTGCGAGAATATTTTTTTATTATTATTTTTTTACAGCGGTGCTCATATTTACTTGTATTTTTCGGTTTGGAAAATTGCAAACTTTACTCGCGAAATCGAAAAATTAAATCAGCACAATGTTTCGATTTTAAAAATATCCGAAATTGGTAAATAAAAAAAAAAAATATTTGTTCCTTTGCAGCAATGCCAGCATCCAATACTTTTACTATTGTATACATTTACGCACTGACCTTCGCACTGTTCTCAAGATTCAAGCGTTTACACAACCACGTTCGAGTAATTCGGTATATACGAGAAAAAACACACTCATACAAATTATCGGTTACTGATAAGATGATGAAATATCGATGCGAACTAGACACTGCATCACGCTAATTTTTTTTCTCATCTAGAACTAAACAAAAAATTGATAATAAAATTTGTGATTGAAATTTTTCGGATATTTATTATTTGATGCATGATTCGAATTGAAATAAAATATAAGTACCTCGAAAGATGATCTAAATTGATTAATTAATTAATTAATTAATTAATTAATTAATTAATTAATTTATTAATTAATAATCTAAATTAATTCAAAAATTGATCCGATCCGATTTTTTTTTTGCGTTATGAGAATCATTAAGCTGTGCATTTTTGATGGTGTTTTTGGTTAAACTCCTTTTTTATTTCGAATTTTCCATAACTTAAAACTGGACATAAATTTTGGGCAATATAAAAAAAGAAGGAATTTCGTTATGTTGCAACGATTCGAACTTCAGCATCATTTTTTCTAATTCTTTTTTTTTTAGGTTTTTAGCAAATTCAAAAAAAATGTTGTATCATTACTTTTGTTAGTTTCTTTTTATGATTAAACCCTTTAATTCGTTGCAGCCCGGGACTCGTGCGCAACGACGCCACATTACCATATATATTCTCATTCTTGACGAATTATCGCGTAAGATGGCAGCATATCGCTCGCACGACTTTCATGAGCTTCAGAGAGAGAGGGAGGGAGAGGGGAGGGGGAGAGAGAGAGAGAGACGAGACTTAAATTTTCAAAACGAGTGTTTTGAATACGTTCGATATTTTATTTACACATATGGTTGAATAAAAAACCACATGTTTGCGGAAAGGACTGACGTGATGTTTTTGTTGTTGTTAAAATTCAATACGTCTGTAAATTGTTGACAATATTCAAACTTACTTAATCGGATAAAAATATTTAATATATCGTTTAAAATTCATACACTTATTCCGAAAATGCTGATACACATTCGAACGTAACACGCTATTTCGTGCTATAGACCGAAAAAAATATGTATAAATATCTTAGATAAAGTCGAGCGGATACGATCGGTAAAATTGGCTGGGCACACCTTTACATTGTGTGTCGTTTCCCTTGGAAATATATACCTAGCCAAAAACAGCATAAATGCTCTGAAAAAAGCGGCTAAGTGCGAGACGGACTCGCGCACGAAGGGTTCCGTACCATTATCTATAAAAACGGCAAAAAATCACGTTTGTTGTATGGGAGCCCCCTTAAATATTTATTTTATTCTGTTTTTTAGTATTTGTTGCTATAGCGGCAACAGAAATACATCATCTGTGAAAATTTCAACTGTCTAACTATCACGGTTCATGAGATACAGCCTGGTGACAGACAGACAGACAGACAGACAGACGAACGGACAGCGGAGTCTTAGTAATAGGGTCCCGTTTTACCCTTTGGGTACGGAACCCTAAAATGTATGCGCACCAAATTTCGAGAGCAAAAGTATGATTGGAAAAAAGAATTTCTGTTGAAGTGCCACATGAGCTTTTCTTTTATAACGTTTATTGATCACGAATTATATCTCATGAGCAATAGGGAAAACAAAATTGGTAAAGTACTTATGAATTTTTTTTTCTCGAATCAAATATCGTTTCGCTCAAAATTATTTCGCGTCACTTGATTCCATTTTGGGTTGCAAGTGCAAATAGTATTTTCATGTATTTAACCACTCTAGGGTGGTGGTTTAAAACTATGTATAATTCAAACCCTAAAAAGCTGAGACAAGTACATTTACGTCCCCCGAATAGTCGTTCCAGTTAATCCCCCCCACCACCCAGCGCCAAAATACCGATTCCCACAAAAATTTACAAAAACCCATCTGAGTCGTTCACGCAAAGATCTCTCCGCACAAAAGCCTTTCTAAAAACCAACTCATCATACAAAGTTTTATGGGTAACCGTTCTCATTATCTTATCAAATTAAGTCAAATTGTACAGAGGTGATAATTTCATTCTCGTAAATGTTGTGAGTTCACAAAACGTTGATAAATAAATAGAGATCTACTAAAGTATATGTGGCCAAGTACGTGGGATTTTATTATGTTTATAAAATCTCCAATTATGTTCATATGCCATTTCTCTAATTAATGCTTTATTACAACGAATTATTATCCTATAACTTGGAACAACAAGGGCTTTCAAAAAAAAATACAGAATTGCATTAGCCTGCGTGAGCTTGAACGTTGTCACACTCTCATTTGTAATATTTGTAGTATAGTTTTATTGGTAACAAATTGATAAAAGTTTACTATCGTGTGTAGAGCGGATACGCACAGAGTACTTGTCCGGCCCGAAAATTTTTCGACTAGTCAGCTAAAAATATGCTTTTTTGTTCACGGCAAATTTTTCAACCACTCCGAACATTCGGATCTCCTGATGCAGATTCGAATCTTACCCGCCTTGGAATGCAATCAATTGATGACCGCTCTTGCATGGCAGACTTATTCCGTTTTGTAAAACCTGTTGTAGTAAAAACTGGTGTAAAAGTGCGTGTAAATGGTACCGGATTACTTATTCCGGGTGTACAGTACCGTTTAGACGCTCTGTAACTCCAGTTTTCCCCCGGATGTTACAAAACTGGAATAAACGTGCCGTGTAATAACGTGAGATATTCTCCACACGAGCATCAATTCATCGATAATAATTGGTTAAAGGAAAGGAGGATAATTTGAGATACAAAACAATCCGCATATTATGATTCCAAATTAGCTGTGCTTACTTTACTAGTTAAGGCCAAAATGTATGGTAGATTAATGTTGACTTATGTGACAAATTTTATGAAAAATTTTCGGGCCGGACAAGTACTCTGTGCGTATCCGCTCTACGTACGATAGTAAACTTTTATCGATTTGTTACCAATAAAACTATACTACAAATATTACAAATGAGAGTGTGGCAGCGTTCAAGCTTACGCAGGCTAATGCAATTCTGTATTTTTTTGGAAAGCCCTTGTTGTTCCAAGTTATAGGATAATAATTCGTTGTAATAAAGTATTAATTAGAGAAATGGCATATGAACATAATTGGAGATTTTATAAACATAATAAAATCCCACATACTTGGCCACATATACTTTAGTAGATCTCTATTTATTTATCAACTTTTTGTGAACTCTTACAAGTTTTTTGTAACATTACAAGTTTTTTGTAACTTACAAGGTTTTGTGAACATTTACAAGAATGAAATTATCACCTCTATACAATTTGACTTAATTTGATAAGATAATGAGAGCGGTTACCCATAAAACTTTGTATGATGAGTTGGTTTTTAGAAAGGCTTTTGTGCGGAGAGATCTTTGCGTGAACGACTTAGACGGATTTTTGTAAATTTTTGTGGGAATCGGTATTTTGGCGCTGGGTGGTGGGGGGGATTAACTGGAACGTCTATTCGGGGGACGTAAATGTACTTGTCTCAGCTTTTTTAACAGCATTTATGCTGTTTTTGGCTAGGATTTGTCGACTTTTTGTATGAAATTCATAGCTCGTTAATTAAACATGACAATATTGTGAACGTACTCGGGTATGAAATTTATAGCTTGCCAATTAAACATGTCTATATTATGTATGTATCTGAGTGATGCAAAAGAATTGACATTTTTTTCGGCATTGCAGCAAAATATGGTAACATTATATCAAAAAGTGATTCTCTCAAGAATTGAATCCTGAATAAAAATTTCAGAGGTCGCTCAAGCGTTTTTTTAATGATTTCGGATAAAAATGGATACATGATCGAATTTCGAGCTGGTGTATCGCGACTATATTCGGACTAAAAATGCAATGTGAAATATTGATCTAAGAGAAATATTCAAATGAATTCAATTTTCGTAATTAACCGTCAATACTTATAAAATTATTAGATTACTTAAAACGTACAGTAGTTCTGAGAAGATACGACGCATAAAAGAACAACGAACAAGTAAAAACTTGATTTTTTTTTTTAATTTTATGAAAAAAAAATTCAAAAAATATTGCACCGAAACATCCATGCCAACAGATCAACGGATCGGAAAATATTCCATAAAAAATGATGCCGAAAAAATACTCCAATAGCATCAGAATGCACCGAAAGTTTTTAAATATAAGTAATCATAACGAAACGAGATTTTGAAACAAAAAAGTATACGTACAAAATTTCGAGAGCTAAAGTTTGATTGGAAAAAATAATTTTGGTCGAAGTACTACGCGAGTTTTTCTTTTATAATGTTTATTGATTACGAATTATATCTCATGAGCAATAGATAAAAAAAAAAATTGGTGAAATACTTATGAAATTTTTTTTTCTCAAATCAAATATCTTTTCACTCAAAATTATTTTGCATCGTTTTATTCCGTTTTGGGTTACAAGTGCAAATAGAATTTTCATGTATTTAAGGTCTCTACCACTCTAGGGTGGTTTAAAACCATATATAATTCAAACCTCGGGTGGTTAAAACGTAGGGTGGTATCATACACCATTCTCTCAGTTATATAAAAAATGAAGAGAATGGTTTCCAAATAAACTTTATTATTGCATGCAAGAAACATTTTATGGTAAAAGAGAAGAGGCACTGTTTTCGACTCCGTTCTAGAGTTTACGTTTGGAAAAATGGATTGTTGGGGCTAGGGTTAATAAAAAAAAATATTAATTTAGACACTGTTCAAAAGGTTATTTATTGATTTAAACTTTATTTTTGCACTATCACTCTTCTATATATATAAAAGTTCCTTTAATCAAAAGTTAAAACTAACCGCGATCTTTATAACCTCACGAGAAAGATATTAAATATTCACCGAATACGAGTTTATCATGCACCATTCTCTTAGTTATCAAAAAAACAAAGAGAATGGTCTCTAAATAAACCTTATTATTGCATTCGAAGAATATTTGATGGTAAAAGGGAAAAGGGATCGTTTTCGATTCCGATAACCTTTTTTTTTTACTCGCAACTATCACTGTTTATATATATTATCATATCTGTCAGCTTTCACATCCGCGATCTTTATAACCGTATTTTTTTTTTAATTTCCCTTTCGAAATTTGTAGCTATCTCTCTCGCACTCATGCGGCTGATCCATATTAAAAAAAATATCCGTCAGCTTTCACGTCCGTTATCTTTATAACCTTATTTTTTTAACCTCACATCACTGTGCATATATTTTTTTAACCTCACATCACTATGCATATAGAATTTCACATCCGCGATCTTTATAACCTTTTTTTTTTTAACTCACAGCTGTCACTGTTTATTATAAAAAATCATGACGAAAAGTCAATTGGCTGTCACATCGACGAACGCACTCTCACATAACCAGAATTTTACCAGTTTCTAGTTAGTATCACTAGGCAGCGACCGTAAAACGTCAAAAATGTGCAAAAAATGCCACGGAAGAATGAAACATTAATATTTCCAATATGCGTTAGGCTACAGAGTTCTAAATAGTCACGATCGAAAGAAAAAAAAAAATAAAAAATACATAAACCCGCAACATCTTTCAAAACGATGTAATTCATTAAATATCGCCAAAACAATTTTCGGAATACGGTCAGAATCACTCTGCTTGCTATAATGACTAGTAGCGACTCGTCTTCGACTTTTATAGTATATGTAAATGTACTTTTCTCGAGTCGCTACCGCGACTCTAGATTTCACATCCGCGATCTTTATAACCTTTTTCAACTCACAGCTGTCACGGTTATTACATGATATGAAAAACAATTATTAGTTCTCGCACTATTACACATTATCTATTACTAACCAAAATCAATACTGAAAATAATATCCGTCAGCTTTCACATCCACGATCTTTATAACTTTATTTTTTTAACCTCAGAACTGTCACTATTAATATAGAATTTCACATCCGCGATCATTATAACCTTTTTGAACTCATACCTGTTCACTGTTATTACATGAAGAAAAGTCAATCGGCTGTCACATTGACGAACACAGTCTCACATATCACCAGATTTCTAGTTACAACTAGTGTCACTAGACAGCGACCGCAAAACGTCAAAAAATGTGTGCGAAAAACGCACCATTTTTTTGATGATTCGGAAGAATGAAATATTAATCTTTCCAATATGCGTTAGGCTACAGAGTTCTAAATAGTCACGATCGAAAGAAAAAAATAAATAAAAAATACGTGAACCCGCAACATTTTTCAAAACGCTGTAATTCTTTAAATATCGCCGAAACAATTTTCAAAAACTGTTCGAAACCACTCTGCTTACTGTAAAGACTCTAGTAGCGACTCTTCGTCTTCTACATTATAGTATATTAAATCAAAAGTGAGGGGAAATCGTCCAATCTCGAGTATAGATACTCGGTTCGTCTTGCCTTGGACGTTCAACACTATCTTTTTAATACTTGGCGTCAAGACGCTGCCGCGTCTCTAGATGTACTTGTTTCGAGTCGCTCCCGCGACTCTAGATGCCAACTAAAAACACACCTGGATTCGTGTACGTAGTACGGAACTGCGCGATGGAATAAGTTACGCGGCGCTCAGTTAATGCTCTTTTCCCGAGGTTTCTTAACCTTGAAAGGATACAACGATTCTTTCACGAAGCTTCGATAGTTTACTATGAAATTTACATTTTGTATCCATCAAGAAAAGACGTTGTTTGAATTAAAATTACATTTGAAAATTAAAAAAAAAAAAAACAATAAATAATAGTAAGCAAAAAAAATACAAAAAGACGTTGATAATATAAAATTGAATTCGAAACAATTACAACCTAATTAGAATTGAAAATCAAACACTTATCAAATATTTCACATTTCAAACAAATTTTGTAAAAAGGTGAATTACAAAAACAAAAACATGCACGATAAGTATGTACACATTTACTAGAGCCGCATACTTCAATAATAAATCGTATATAAAGGAGTTAAGTAACAAGAGTTCAGGACAGTTAATGTAAGTATAAATATCATATACGATATTAAGGACGAATGGCCATTTGAAAGAACGCTTCTAGAATACCATTCATCCGTACGTTCCTCTTCGACTCCGAGTCTCTTGTCTCTTTTTCCTCGCTCGCTATATCTCTGTCGATTGTCTGTATACATCTATCTGTATCTTGCCTTTCTCCCCTTCTTGCTTCTAAATCCCTTGTCAACTCTCTCTCTATTATCGCGTCTCGCAACAGACTCGCCAAATCTAAATCCTTTTCTTTTTTTCTCCATCTTTCGCTCCCCCGTTCGAAGTTCGCTGAGAGAGTTCGAAACCAGCAGAGGCACATCGAACGAGCAAATCGTTCCCCTTTCACGGGCGCTCTTTCTCCCCTCTCCACACATATAAATATGTACGCAGAATAAATATACGTTACATATATATATATTTGGATTGATGCGAAAAAAAGTTTTTCTTGTATTTTTGTGCATCGACTTTTCTATTCGTATATAGATGAGACAAAAGTCTGTTAACAAATGATGGTTCAAATTTGAGAGCAATTCAAATTTCTAATTAATAATCTTTTTTTGAATCATTGTTACAACTATATATTTTATTAAACGAGTTCTCCTTTTTATTTTACACCAGAATATTGATGCATAATTTATATCATACAGGGTGTCTCATGGGAATGTGTGAAAACCAAACGAATGATCCCCACCCTTTCGACCCTCTCAGGGGCCCTACGTTTTACAAGTATATACCTGAGGTTTGTCAGTTTTATTCTAGCTGCGGTAGAAAGCGGACGGCGTTAGTGAAAATGAGTGAGCTTACCATCGAAGAAAAGGTTTTTCTCATTGTGTGCTTTTACACAAGAGGAAATATTTACAGTGAAGCATTTAGAGGATTCCGTACTAAGTTCGGAACTAAAAGAGTTTCGAGCGAAACTATTCTTAGAAGGTAACAATCAATTTTTTTTATATTGATTTTTCTATAACGTTCCATAAATAATCTTTTTCTCGAAGTTTCCGCGAATTCTCACGGCAATATTGTTCTTTTTTTACAGAGTAATTGATAATTTTATACAATACGGAACTCTGCAAGACCGTAGGAAAGATTTACCAGGCCCGGTAACTACGGAGGAGACGATCAATGAAGTTGAAAAATATTTTAAAGAAAATCCACATTCTTCGATTCACAAGGCCGAAAAAGCTTTGAAACTGAGTATTTACCAGTCTCGGTAACTACGGAGGAGACGATCAATGAAGTTGAAAAATATTTTAAAGAAAATCCACATTCTTCGATTCGCAAGGCTGAACAAGCTTTGAAACTGAGTAAATCAACTGTGAATAGGATTCTACGCTATTTTCTAAAAATGCACCCTTATAAAATAACCACGCATCAGTTGTTAACTGAAGACGCAAAAGAAAAGAGAAAAGAGTTCTGCAACACGATTACGCAAATGTTCGAAAATGAAGAATTGAGTGTAAAAAGCAATCATTTTTTCTGACGAAGCGCATTTCTGGATGAATGGTTACGTCAACAAACAAAATTATCGCTTTTGGGGCTCGCAAAATCCTACAGTCGTAATGGCAACGACTCTTCATCCCCGGAAAGTGACCGTGTGGGCAGCCATGTCAATAAAAGGTATCTACCTGTATTTCATTGAATCTACTGTCACCGCAGACATACAAAGGAATGTTAGAGACTAAATTCTTTCCTTATGCGAAGAAGAGAGGTCTCGTTAAATCTTTTTCTTTTATGCAAGACGGAGCAGCTCCTCATCGCACACGAGAAGTATTTGAGTCCATCAATAAAGTTTATGGCGATCGAGTTATTGGCCTAGGGTACCCACGCTTTGATAGAGGAACAGGATTAGAGTGGCCACCTTATTCGCCAGATCTCAATCCTTGTGATTTCTTTTTATGGAGCTACACTAAAGATCATTGCTATGAAAATGACCCGAGAACAATAGATGATTTAATTAAAAAAATTAAGAAGATCGTCAATGGCATTTCAGACGAAACATTAGAACATGTTTTTTGATAGTTTTAGGAAGCTTTTGGATATTTGTGCCAATTCAGATGGTTCTCATTTCGAAAATGTATATCATTAATACCTCACATTCTTCACTGTGTTTTTAAATTAATAGTTTGTACTAAATAGTTCTTTGTTATATATAATAAAATAGACGTGAAATGAAAATAACGACTTTCCTTTATTAAAAAACATTTAAATTTTCCCAGTCCTTTCATTACTTAAAAAATAGTGACTCATTAGTTTTCACACGTTCCTATGGGACACCCTGTATGTATATACACATATGAATAATTGTGCCTCAAAGCGTAAAAAATGGTAAAACTCCTTTTTCTCATTAACCATCCCGTGCTGCTGGTCTCTTACTCAATCCCTCATTTCCGTTATTCTTAAGTGTCACTCTTTTCCCTCTCCCTCTTCGTTCGTATAGTCGCACACATACACACAAAGACGAAACGTGACTTTCTTATTTTTGGTGATGAGACGTCTCTCGACCGTAAGTAATTGGCAAAGTATTATGACGTCTATTAATCATCGACGTTGCTCGTTCAACGTATTTGTCTGTTTATCCGACTATGCTAGCAATTATATTACTCTACAGTCTGCTTGTTTCACGTATCTTCGATTTGGGGGGGGGGGGGGGGGAGCGGCGGAACAGTTGATGCCAAAAGGTATTCAATCAAATGTGTGTATATATATGTGGAAAGCACGTGCTTTCCACGTATATATTGTATAAATCTACAGGGTTATAAATTATTATTACAGTTAAGGAAAGTTTACACTTTTACCGCACATCCTGCCGAAACGGTGCGAGATTGAGCGAAAATAGACATTGTTTTTCCATCTCTAGTAGTTTAGTCTAGAAAAGAGAATCGAAAAAAAATCTCGAAAACCAGACCGTTTTTCAAATCACTTTCAGAAATAATCTACTCAAAACGAAAAAGAGACAGCAGTGACTTTTTTGCAAGAAGCTTGGCAGATTAGTGACCATTGAACTTGGGACACCCGATATGTACCTGTAGATGCTAAATGTATATGTCAAGAGACGCGGTAGCGGCTCGACGCCAAGTATTAAAAGAAAAGCTTGCGCGAGCCCTGCCGCACTCTCTTATACTCGAATATGACGGTTTTCGGTCTTTTTTTATTTTTCAAACCGTTCTCACGGAGGAACGGGTTGGGTAAAAATTCTGAGTGTATGGGCTAATTTTTTTTCGATTTTTCTCTATTCATTGGTCTTTGTTGTAAGTCGATCCGTCCACCCAATCCCGAGATATGATAATTTTGTGCATTAAAGTCGAATGTTTCGGGAATTTCTATATCTTTTGGAGTCAGCAAGACGTAAGAAGCGTTTGTTTACATTGGACATACGTCCTTTGCGAGACTGATGTACATTCGTTACCCTGTGATGTCACCGCTCGCTGAACGAGGCCACCCCCTCTTGCCGCTCCGCTGAGCGAGTGAGACAGTGCTAATATAAGAAATGTATTGTTGGAATAAATACTATTTTTTAACCAGAATACCATTCGAACCCGGGGCAATGGGGGTCGCAGGGGGCGAGGCCCCCCGCGGGGGGTTCGGGGGGCGGAGGCCCCCGAGAGGACACAATTTCAATTTTTAAAGTAATTTTTACATATAAATTAATATAAACATTACATATAAAAAAATAAAAAATGAACAATGGGGCAAAAAACCCATTTCACGCATATGCAGACATAAGCACAGAGGCACAGTAACAAGAACAAATCCAGACATAAAAATGTACACATATACAAATGTGTATTTATTCAAATATATACAGACACAGATCCAGATGCGCAGGCACGTATAAACGGATATAAACACACATATAAACACACACACACACACACACACACGCAGTTTAGATACGCACATACAAAGAGAAATAGACACAGGCACGCGTACAGATGCAGACATAGATACACACAGTCATACAGATGTAGATACAGATACACACACAGCACACAGATGCAGATACAGATACACACACAAAATCAGATACAAATACACACATAGAAACAGATGCAGATACACACACAGACATACAGGTACACAGCCACAGGCGCGCGCGCGCGCGCACACACACACACACACACGGGCACACCCACACAGAGACACAGACGCACATGCACAGGCACACAGACAAGCACGCGCGCGCGCGCGCGCACACACACACACACACACACACACACACATGCGCGCGCGCGCGCGTAGATTCAGATACACACATGCAAACGGAAATAGATGCACGTACAGATGCAGATACAGACACACAGAAATACAGGCACACAACCATCAAGGCAGACACAGATGCAAGGACATAGAAATGTAAATACAGATACATAAACAGACACGCAGAAGCAGATACGGGTGCACACACAGAATCAGATACAAATTCACACATAGAAACAGATTCAGATACACACACAGACATACAGGCACATAGCCACAGATACACACACACACACGCACACAGATATACATACAGATACAATCAGAAACAAATAGATACACAGGCACACAGATATTGATACAGGCACACGGGCACAGACACAGTTACACGAGCGCACACATATATACAGATGTAGAAACTCACACCGAAACAGATACAGATAGACACACAGGCACAAATTCAAACGCGCGCGCGCACACACATACACGTACACCCACCCACACACACACACACACACACACACACACACACACACACACGCACGCACGCATAAACACGCGCGCGCACACACATACACACACACTCGCGCGCGCACACACGCACGCACGCACACACTCGCGTGCGTACACACACACACACGTACGCGCGCGCGCACACACACTCACTCACGCGCGCGCGCACACACACACACACACACACACACACACACACACACACACACATACACACACACATGCACGTACACACACGCAAGCGCACACACGCGCGCGCGCACATGCACACGCACGCACGCGCGCACGGATGCACACGCACACAGACGGAGATACAGCTGCGGTAACACATGCACAGATAGAGATACACACACAGACGGAGATACAGCTGCAGTAACCCATGCACAGCGAACATACAGATGCAGTTACAGATATACACACAGGCAAAGTTTTAAAGGAGTAATTTAAGTGCTGTAAAATAAATTTAGAGCTTCCCCCATTCCGAGAAAAATCATAGTGTTGCCAAGCTTAAAAAAAGTTGGTAGCGCCACCATATTTTTATGCACTATCGTAATTTTGTAATATCCAATATTAGGAGCTTTCGTGGAGCTAAGTTGTTAAAAAAAAAGTTTGGAGCTCCACCCTTTCGTCGGAAAAACTATGGCATTATTAAGTATTGATAAAGTTATAATCACGACAATATTTTTTTTATTATAGCCCTTTACAATTTTTGAAAAGCCAAAGTTAACAGCTTTGAAGAAGCTATGTGCTTCAATATGAAATTTGGAGATACACCCATTCATATAAAAAGCCATGGTATTGCTAAGTTTTAATAAAGTTGGAAACGTCATGTTATATTTATTTTATATATTACCATTCTTTTTACCGTACTATCAAAATTTGAAAAAACTTTAAAAAGGTAAAAAAAGAACGCCAAGTATTAAAAGATCGCGACCTTAGTTCTAAAATGAGCATTCAATATTTTTGCTGTTATATGAAGAAAGTTACTCAATTAAAAAAAGATTATCCAAAAAATCATTGGCTCCGAATGAGACAATTTTTTTACCTTTACAGGAAAGTTAGTAATTATGGCCGTTTTTCAAAAAGATATGAAATCAATTGGAAAAAACTTTAAAAAAGTAAAAAAGAACGCCAAGTATTAAAAGATCGCGACCTTAGTTATAAAACGATCATTCAATATTTTTTCTGTTATTACTTAAAACTTCACCTCACCTCGAAAAAACTGAGCAATAAATGTTTGTCCTTCATTTCCAGAAAATGAAAAAAATATTAACATCCATTCCACTCCCGTAATACGCAGAAGGGTACTTTATCTCGAAAACGATGATCAATAATGTTCTTCTTGATTTTGAAAAAAAAATTGAAATTCCACGATTCTTATTTCACTATTGGAATATGCTCAAAGTTACTTTATCCTGAAAAAAAACATACTAAAGAAATTTCGATATTAATTTTCAAATAAAAACGTATTCGCATCTTATATTTTTTTATCCTGATATGTGAGAAGTTACTGTACACCAAAAAAAGATCTCGCTAGAAATTGTTGCCCACGATTGAAAAAACAATGAAATGATTTTTTAATATAGCCAAGAATGGTGAATGAATTAGGGGTTTCTGCATGGAATCATGTACACCTCGAATGGTACCTACTAAAGGTTGTTGTTGCCTCAAGGGCTTCAAGAATAATTCTGCGGATATAAAGAAATTTTTATTCTGATTTTATGCTAGCTAAGGACTTATAAACATACAACAAAATTCCACAGAAAATGATACAAAAAACAATTACATGTTTACATATAAAAGTGCAAATACGCGTACAAATGCACGCATTGTATCTACACGTATGTACCACACAAATTAATTGCAAAGATTACACACAAACTTGGCGTGCATGGTTTTCAAATGTAAGGTCGGGAAGATACAGTTGATCAAATATGCTATCCGATTAATATTCAACTAGTTTTTCCATCGTGAGTGAAAGAAGTCCGATCCCTGGATAGAACAGGAGAGTCCCTGTTCTTATTCTCCCTGAAAATAAAAATCGGTCAAAAGAACAGAGTCCAGAAAAAAGAATCGGGATGAAAAGAAACTTGAAGAAAAAATTTCAAACGAAAAAAATTAGATTGAAAAAAAAATTCGGCCGAAGTACTTGGCGAGTTTGTAACACATACAACGTTACGTGAAATACATTACATGATCCAAGCTGAGCAAAAATACTCTCCAAGTACTTCGGCCGAATTTTTTTTTTCAATCTAATTTTTTTCGTTTGAAATTTTTTTCTTCAAGTTCCTTTTCATCCCGATTTTTTTTTCTGGACTCTGTTCTTTTGACCGATTTTTATTTTTGTACATTGGTGACTTTTTTCAATAACCAACTAATTTTTCCTTTTTTTTAAATACTCCATCCTCACGCGACAATAAAATACTTGTCCTATTATTGATATTATAAATTTTAGTGCTGAACGTAAATCATTGGCTTTACCATTTCTGTTTTTGTAAAGTAATTATTTTTTTTATGCGCAAATTGATCATTTACTTGTAGACTCTGTTTTTTACCGGACACTCACGATGGGCATTGTTGCTTTTTTTCTTGGGATCTCGATAAAATATGTGAAGTTTTTCATTTCTATTTGTCATTTGGAGTATAGTTATTTTATAGAAACAATCTTCTTTTTCCTGTCTCGATCTTGCCAATTTTTTAAAAATTTTGTACTTTTTTGGGTAATTTTTTTCTGTGAAAACAAATGGAAACAGGGGTCAACAAATGTACTTGTCCAAGGTTTTTTCCCCAGGGAGGGGATTTTTGGCCAGGATATAACTTCTTTTTTCTGAACAGCTCCGAATCCTAGAATTTTTACATGATAACAGATAATCCTTGAATATCTACGCTGACATAATCAGTAAAATACTAGCTCAATATCAAATATGCAATGCTATAAAGAAAAAGCGAACGAACTTCGTACAGCTTGCACAAACAAAGCGCAGAAATTCATTTCAGTTAACACCTTGCATCTCCTGCAGTATATTGAGAAATTCGATATATATATTTGGTGCATCTCAGCAATGTGCATTTCACTAATATGAGAAAAACATGAGCGAAAGGACAAAACTGAAACCGTATAGAAATATTTGTGGAACACTTTTTTTTAACAAATCATATCACAATGCGGGGAGATTACGGTATCTTTGGCGCCTGCATTTGATGGTTAGGTTATGAAAAATGGACCAAAAAAATACGAAAAAGAAGAGTAACTTTTTTCATTTTGAGCCTTAGTTTCGGAATTGCAGTGCTTCGAAGATGAAAAAATGTACTTTTTCGATTTTCGATGTACATTCAACTCGCCCTGTGTTTTGCATTGTTTTGTCACACTTCGTGGTTTACTTTTCTAAAATTCGGCTCTTTGAATGCAAAAACGGTAGTTCACAGACTATTTGCGTTACCCAGAATTCACCACGCGGAGGTTGTCTGTAAGAATTCCTGGCCCTAAAAAGAGCCGTTTTGCGTGCGCGCGCGCGTATGATCCGAACCCACCCTACTCTTTTCACATGTCTAACTATTCAAACAGCAACCCAAAGATGACCCGAACCCACCCTACTCTTTCCACATGTCCAACTATTCAAACAACAACCCAAAGATGACCCGAACCCACCCTACTATTTCCACATGTCCAACTATTCAAACAACAACCCAAAGATGATCCGAACCCACCTTACTATTTCAACATGCCCAACTATTCAAACGACAACCCAAAGATGACCTGAACCCACCATACTATTTCCACGAGTCCAACTATTCAAACATCAACCCAAAGATGACCCGAACCCACCCTACTATTTCCAGATGTCCAACTATTCAAACAACAACCCAAAGATGACCCGAACCCACCCTACTATTTCCACATGCCCAACTATTCAAACAGCAACCCAAAGATGACCCGAACCCACCCTACTTTTTCCTCATGCCCAACTATTCAAACAACAATCCAAAGATGACCCGAACTCACCCTACTATTTCCACATGCCCAACTATTCAAACAGCAACCTAAAGATGACCCGAACCCACCCTACTCTTTCCACATGTCCAACTATTCAAACAACAACCCAAAGATGACCCGAACCCACCTTACTATTTCCACATGTCCAACTATTCAAACAACAACCCAAAGATGACCCGAATCCACCCTACTATTTCCACATGTCCAACTATTCAAACAACAACTCAAAGATGACCGGAACCTACCCTACTATTTCCACATATCCAACTATTCAAGCAACAACCTAAAGATGACCCGAACCCACTCTACTATTTCCACATGTCCAATTATTCAAACAACAATCCAAAGATGACCAGAACCCACCCTACTATTTCCACATGTCCAACTATTCAAACAACAACCCAAAGATGACTCGAACCCACCCTACTATTTCCACATGTCCAACTATTCAAACAACAACCCAAAGATGACCCGAACCCTCCCTACTATTTCCACGAGTCCAACTATTCAAACATCAACCCAAAGATGACCCGAACCCACCCTACTATTTCCTCATGCCCAGCTATTCAAACAACAACTCAAAGATGACTCGAACTCACCCTACTCTTTCCACATGCCCAACTATTCAAACAGCAACCCAAAGATTACTCGAACCCACCCTACTATTTCCACATGTCCAACTATTCAAACAGCAACCCACAGATGACCCGAACCCACCTTACTCTTTCCACATGTCCAACTATTCAAACAACAACCCAAAGATGACCCGAACCCACCCTACTATTTCCAGATGTCCAACTATTCAAACAACAACCCAAAGATGACCCGAACCCACCCTACTATTTCCATATGTCCAACTATTCAAACAACAACCCAAAGATGACCTGAACCCACCCTACTATTTCCACATGTCCAACTATTCAAACAACCACTCAAAGATGACCGGAACTTACCCTACTATTTCCACATGTCCAACTATTCAAACAACAACCTAAAGATGACCCGAACCCTCCCTACTATTTCCACGAGTCCAACTATTCAAACATCAACCCAAAGATGACCCGAACCCACCCTACTATTTCCAGATGTCCAACTATTCAAACAACAATCCAAAGACGACCCGAATCCACCCTACTATTTCCACATGTCCAACTATTCAAACAACAACACAAAGATGACTCGAACCCACACTACTCTTTCCACATGCCCAACTATTCAAACAACAACCCAAAGATGACCCTAATCCACCCTACTATTTCCGCATGCCCAACTATTCAAACAACAACCCAAAGATGACCCGAATCCACCCTACTATTTCCACATGCCCAACTATTTAAACAACTCAAAAATGACCGGAACCTACCCTACTATTTCCATATATCCAAGTATTCAAACAACAACCCAAAGATGACCCGAACCCACCATACTATTTCCACATGTCCAACTATTCAAACAAAAACCCAAAGATGAGCCAAACCCACCCTATTATTTCCACGTGGTCATTATACTGTTTTTATAGTATGATATACGGATCAATTGGGGTGATGTCCTTAGAACAACCGTTTCACAACTTTATGCTTAAACTTTGAAACTCCCGTTTCATCCCCTTAAAGGTCGAACTTCAATTTTCATCATGCTTGAAAAAAGTCTTGTTTTGAGTCAAATATGATGGCTGCATGGTCAGATTTAGGGACCACAAATATTATAATAATGCTCCAACTTTCAACACCCTATCTCATCCCCTTAATAGTCGAATTTCTATTTTCATCATACTTGAAAAAAGTCTTATTTTTGGTCAAATATGGAGGCTGCATGGTCAGAATTAGGGACCGGAAATATTATAATAATGCTTCAACTTTCAAACCCCCGTTTCACCGCCTTAAAGGCCGAATTTCTATTTTTATCACTCTTGAAAAAAGCCTTATTTTGGCCAAATATGAAGACTGTATGGTCAAAACTTGCGGTCACGTATATCGTAATACTGCCTTTTTTTTCTCAATAAAAGCGTCCAGTGTCCTAAAAAACGTAGAGTTTCTATGAAACGTAGCATAAAACCTTCCCGTTGAGAAAACAAAATTTCACCGTGAATCCTAAGTTTTCACCCTTTTGGGCATAACGGATTTATTTTCTTTCCGAAAAATGAGTCTACTGTCATAAAAAACGTAGAGTTTTTATCAAAAATGGCATATACCCTTATTTTCAACCCCTTTGGGGGTAGCGATATTTGTTTTATCGATAAAAGAGTCTAGTTCCTTAAAAACTTGAAATTTTCATGTCATAGAGCATAAAAACTTGCAAGTGAAAAATCTGAAATGTTCACCCCAACCCTTATTTTTCACCCCTCTGTAGCTAGCAATTTCTTTTTATTTCGATAAAAGAGTCTGGTGCCCTAAAAAACGTACAGTTTTTATGTAATATAGTATAAAAACTTCCCATTGAAAAATCTGAAAATTTCACGCTCAACCCTTATTTTGCACCTGTTTGGGCATAGTGAATTTTGTTTGATTTCGATAAAAGAGTCTAGTATCTTAAAAAACTTGAAATTTTGATGTAATATAACATAAAAACATGCCATTAAAAAATCTGAAATTTTCACCTTCAACCCTCATTTTCACCCCTTTTGAGGGTAGCTAAGTGAGAACTAAGTTTGGGAATGGAATCAGCAACCTCGAAAACCCCCAGAAACAAATTTTCGTGTATTTCGGTAACTTATTGGCTCGTACCAGTTTTGGCACGAAAACTGAAAAAAAGCTTACCAGTCAACCGGTTAAAGCTGCATTTTCAATTTTCATTCCACTATAAAAAAATCTCATTTTGAATCAAATATGGACGCTGCATGGTCAGAATAGGGACCACAAACATAATAATGCTTCAACTTTCAACCCCCTTTTTCACCTCCTTAAACGCCGAATTTCAATTTTTGTCATTCTTGAAAAAAGTCTTATTTTGGGCCATATATCAATAATCCACGGACAAATAAGGGCGCCAAAGATATCGTAATCGTGCCATCTTTTGCACAAGCCTGACTGAGCGATGCCATTACACTATTGCTGAATTTCTGATCCTTCAACTTGTTGTGAAATATGATAACAGATGATCCTTGAATATTTACGCTGACATAATCAGTAAAACCCCAGCTCAATATAAAATATATAGTGCGATGCCAAACAGAAAGAGCGAAGGAACTTAGCACAGCTCGCAGTAACGAAGCGGTGATCCTTGTATGCAAAGAAAATAAGGCATCTCTTGTTTCCGCAAGGAATAGCAAATGCTTCATTGCTTTAAGTTTCACCAGTTTTTTTAGATCGAATTGTCGAAGCAGAGAATCTCAGCCCAATTCACAGCTGGCAGCGCCTTCAGTATATTGGTAAATTTCTTGAAGCCGAAAAGAAGAACTGAAGGAACTGAGCACAACCTGCAGAATATTGGAAATTTTATGTTTATTTATAGACCGCACCTGAAAAGTATTGAAAATCATGATTTCACGACAAAAGTAATTTGTCAAATTTTTATAATTAAAGTATTTCAACGACAATTCATATTTTTATAGGTTTTTATTTATGAGCACATGATACATCTTGTCACAACTATTTTCATACACTCACTTTTGGAAAAAAAAACAGTCTTTCGATCTGTAAGAAAAATTTAAGTGACATGATTGAAAAACAAAAAATCATTGCGTTCTAGATCGAAACTTCAACATCATTATTTGCTAATTCACGCATTTTCAGAACGTTTAACACTGATTTTTGAGGTTATGTTCGTCGTATTTTCTAGCACTTATTCCGGCCACACGAATTAACGGTTTTATTCGGATTATTTTATACGGAAAAATAAAAATGATAACCTCAACGAGTGGTGAGATTTGTTTTTATTTGGCTTTTCTGGAGTCCGAAACAAAAATGATTTCACCAGCGGGTGCGAGGTTATCTTTTTTAATTTCGCTGATGATTAATTCCGAGATATTAAAAAATATTATTCTCACATTTCGCAATATTGATATATTACCGTTTTTTCGCACTATTTATATATTCAAACTATTTATGAATCACGACTTTTCACAATCTAAAAAACACGCGATTTACACGACTCGCACTTTACACTGTCAAAAGTCAAAACTACCGTAACACTGGTTAAACATTCAAACTTTCCGTGGTATGGGTGCAGAGGAATGTAGTCACAGGGCCACGTTTTAAAACATCACTCGTGTGCACACTGGTTTACCGGTTTTTCGCACTATTCATAAATTTCCGTTTTTTCGCACTATTTATATATTACCATTTTTTCGTACTATTTACCCAAAAAACACGCGGTTTACACGTTCAAACATAAAAAACTGTCCGCCGGATCGGTACAGAGGAAAGTCGACATAACCAAAAACATCGTAAGTAAGTCACTCGTAACCAGAAACTTTCCACTGGATCGGTACAGAAGAAAGTCACTCGCGACTAATAGAAACTCGTCGCTTCCGTCACCGGAGACCGACTTCCATGAAAATGGGTCATGATGGGCATCAAAAGCCCTTTGATTGTGTCGTCTGCGCGCATATACAGACACACTGAATCTTTCAATGTGTTGGCGCTTTTGCATAACTTTGCCTGTGCAAAGTTTTTTCTCAGCAATTACGGTATCATTCGTGCTGATTTAAGGCTCAATCGAGGGAGTCTAGCGTAATAAGTGTCCAGTTCAATTTTCAGATCATAATATTTCTTCTGGGCTCCACAATTAAAGAAAATGGTTCCCCCCACCATCGAATTTGCTTTATTCAGAGATAATATACTCGGGTGAGTCTCGGGCCAGCAGACGACAGAGCTGCCAAATGTACTTTTCCCGAGACTCTACCGAGTCTCTTGATATGGTCCCCGCACGTGACCCCGCACTGCACACTTACAACACTACGTGAAAACATTTAAGCTTTTGACGGTATCGGAACCAATCGGAACACAGGGAAATGATCACACTCGTGACCAATCGGAACACAGGGAAATGACCACACTCGTGACCAATCAGAATCTCGATAGGCACGCTGAGGCCTTTCATTGTGGCATATACAGACACGTCAAATTCTTCGATGTGTTGGAATTTTTGCATAATTTTGAGCCTGTGCAAAGTTTTTTCTCAGCAAATACGGCATCAATCGTGCTGATTTAAAGCTCAATCGATAGATTTTTTCTTAATTAGTCTCCAGTTCAATTTTCAAGTCATCATCTGTCTCCTGAGCTTCGTAATTCGAGAATATGACTTTCAGTTTTTACCCCCACCACCGAAATTTACTTTATTCAGAGATAATATACTCTGGCGAGCCTCGAGCCAGCAGACGACAGAGCTGTCAAATGTACTTGTCCCGAGACTCTGCCGAGTCTCTTGATATCCTGTTATTATCAAAATTTGTATCTTTGGATTGCAACGAATACCTATGGACTCTAGAAATTATGTGAAGCGACAAATGTACCAAGTATTTCCACTTTTTGGCTCCGATTGTAGCATTATGAATTGAACATTTTGTTATGAAAATTCTTCTGTTGCTCATTTGTCAATGGGGTCAAAAATATTGTCGTCGTACACCATGGATATATGCAAAATTTCAGAGTTTTGTTTGGCTCAATATGCTCTGTATTTTTTCACATCTCCGCTTTAGTTGTAGCATAATGAATTTTCAAAAATTGTTTCAGAAAGTCTTCCAATGTGTTTTTTCTGACATTGTCAAAATTTATATCTTTGGATTGCAACGAATGCCTACAGACTTTGGAAATTGTGTGAAGTGACAAATGTACCAAGTATTTCTACTTTTTCCCTCCGATTTTGGCATTATGAATTTAAAATTTTGTTATGAAAATTCTTCGGTTGCTCATTTGTCGATGGGATCAAAATTATTGTCTTCGGAACACCATGAATATATGCAAAATTTCAGAATTTTGTTTGGCTCAATATGCGCTATATTTTTTCACTTCCTCACTTTAGTTGTAACATTATGAATTTTGAAAAATTGTTTCAGAAAGTCTTCTGATGTGTTTTTACTGATATTATCAAAATGTATATAATTGTTTCGCAATGGATACCTACAGACTTTGAAAATTCTGCGAAGCGATAGATGTGCCAAGTATTTTCCCTTTTTGGCTTCGATTATGACATTAGGAATTGAAAATTTTATTATGAAAATTCTTCGATTGCTCATTTTTCCATGGGTTAAGGCGTCTTCTCACTTTGGAAATTTAAAAAAATCGATTTTTTTTTTTTTTTAAATTTTGAAAGTACATATCTTCAAAAATGTCATCTCGAAATTTCATAAAGATCGGACGAGTCTAACTACATTTTTTGGCGACCGTTAGGTGACTACCTGAGAGTACCCGGCGATCCCTCCAAAACTTTAAACGCAGTTATCTCAAAACAAGGTTTTTCGGTGCTTTGTTGATGAAATTTCGGAAACTATCCGGCCGATTGTCATGAAATTTGAATGACATATGCTTCATAGTTATGGCTATAGCGCATATCATCAGATTTTTTAAATTTTGATTTTAAGAATTTTTTTTTTACAAAAAACTGCAAAAAAATCGTGGTTTTTTTTTACTTTTTCGAAAAACGTGCGCCATTTTGTTATTTTCGCGAATATCAAAAATCTGATGATATGCGCTATAGCCACTGACATACTGAATCTAAAACAGTTTTATTTTTTTGTTTCAGACGACCCGTCTCGGAGATACCATCAACAAGCCACGACCATAACATTTTTACACGGGTTTTTCAATGCTACTGATGTATTATAATAATTGTTTAAAAAAATAAAATAAAAATTTTTTCATGTACTTGAAAGATGTGTTTATTACATAGGATCCGTTTTATCCCATAATTTTAAGCAAAAATCCTCGAAAAAAAATCGCAAAAACAGCCTATTTTTGAGGCGCTTAAAGTGAGAAGATGCCTTAAGAATTGCTGGCTTCCGAATGTCATGCATACATGCAAAATTTCAGAATTTTGTTGGGCCCAATGTGCGCTATATTTTTTCATTTCCCTAATTTAGTTGTAGCATAATGAATTTTGAAAAATTGTTTCAGGAAGTCTTCCGATGTTTTTTTTACTAATATTATCAAAATTTGTATCATTGGATTGCAACGGATACCTACAGACATTGGAAATTCTGTAAAGCAACAAATGTACCAAGTATTTCCACTTTTTGGCTTCGATTGTGGCATTATGAATTAAAAATTTTGTTATAAAAATTCTGTGGTTGCTCATTTGTCAATGAGATCAAAATTATTGTCTTCGGAACGCCATGAATATATGCAAAATTTCAGAATTTCATTCGGCTCAATTGAACTATATTTTTTCACTTCCCCACTTTAGTTGAAGCATAATAAATTTTGAAAAATTGTTTCAGGAAGTCTTCTGATGTGTTTTTACTGATATTATCAAAATTTGTATCATTGAATTGCAACAGATACCTACAGACTTTGAAATATCTGTGAAGTGACAAGTGTGCCCAATATTTCCACTTTTTGGCTCGAATAGTGGCGTTATTAGGACTTGAAAATTTTATTATGAAAATTCTCCGGTTGCTCATTTTTGGATGGGATTAAAATTTGGCTTCGAAAAGCAATGGCTACATGCAAAATTCATAAACGTTATTGAGCCCAATGCGTGGTATGCTTAAGGGGACCGTATGGTCTAGAGCACGAAAATTTCACCTATTTTCACGATTTTTTTTTTGCCTTAAAAAATTTAAAAATCGATGTTTTAACTTTTCGGGTTTATTACTACCTTTATTAAGTATACAAAAAAATTTTTTTTTTATTTTAAAAACAGTGTTTATTATCATATAATTGGCATTGAAGACGACCCTCTCGAAAAATCCGACCCGGACGGTGAAGATCGATCCGAGACTTCTACTCATCTGAAACACAAAATTCAAGAAGATTCTTAATCAGAAAGAGTGCAGTTATGGTCGGGACTAGAACAAATCGAAAAAATTAAAAATTGACAAAATGGCGCGCTTTTGAAAAAAAATTCGTAAAATCGGGTTTTTTTTTCACTAGTTTTTTAGTATAAACAATAAGAAATTATTTAAATAAAATTATGATTGTAGTTCCGACGATAGCCATACATGTTGTGAACAACATATCCAAATTTCAAGTGATTCGGTTGAATAGTTTTTTTGTTTTCACCTGCGCAGTGCCGAAAAAAGTCGTTTCGAGATAAATGAGTTTAAAGTTTGAGGTACAGATATTTTCAAAAATTGAGCAAATTTTGAATACTTACAGTTAATCCGCGATTCCGGCACCATATAGGATTCCTTCGGAACGTTCATAATTCAAGATTTCCTCACTCCTTTCATTTCTTCGAGCTGTCCGAGCCTCTTTGGAGTTGTCCGTGCTCCTACGGTTGGCGCTCGATACTCGCAGCTCGTCTCGGTTTTGCGCTAGTTGCTCCGCTTGTGGCCCGATTGTTATGCCCATGGTCTCCATTATTTTCAATAGGGATGCAAATCCTTCATTGAATATGCAAGCGGAAATGTGAGTGGCAATATCAATGATTTTTTTTCCGGCAAACAGATGTTTCGGCGCAAGGTGCCACACGCAAGCATTGAAACTTTCGTTATTGTTCTGCGTATTACTGCCAATACACCTTTCCAATAAAGTCTCTGCTGTCAATTCTTCATAAATTGGTTTTAATATCTCTTGTGCTTCATCGCACAGAGCAGGTGGGTGCTCGTAGGTGTCTAAAGTACCTGCAGCCTCACTTTGACGCCACTTGCACCACGATTCGGAACCTGGAGGACAGTACGAGTGTTGCGGATTTTCATCTGTTGAAATTTTGTGATAATATGCTGCCCATATTTCACTTCTCATCCCTTCAGTCGAATCTGAATTACGTCTAATTGCTAGACCGTAATAAGTTGACAGCTCTTGCAATAATTTATTCGTCAATTGTTGACGCTTCGGTGTTTTATTTATCGATTTCCGCTGTGTCTTTTTTCCCTCTTCTTTTTCTGTCAATTTCTTTGTTGCTTTCTTTATTTGTGCATGTTTTTTTTTCGCATCAACAGCACGTTTGTACAAACGTTTTTTAACATGCAAAACACATTCTTTTTTGCAAACTAAAAAATCATCCCCGTAAGGCTTTGTGTCCAATAAGGCTTTGAACGTTTTCGTGTCGCGGACCGCTCTCTACCTGCGTTATGGGCTGTAGAAGCTGTAATATTGAGAATTTCCGCATGAAAATTTCACAGTATATTCTTGAGATACTATACTTTCGACATATCGAAAAAAAAAAATCGATTTTTTCAAATTTCTAGACCATACGGTCCCCTTAAAGACGACTGCCATTTTTCATTTTTTTTTTTCAAAAAAGTCTACAATAGTATTAGATGAGTTACACGATCTTGGACACTGATCTTATCGTGAGGCCATTTTTTCCTATTTTTGATGAAAAAGCGTTGATCGGCGACTGATTTCGCGATCCCATGATGGCTTATTAATATTAGCTACTCTATTGTAGACTATGCCCATTGGGATTTTATATGCAGTCGTATGGTGATTACTTCACCGCGGAAATTCACCAAATCCCCGTCCTGATCCACAATACGAAGCTGTATGCTGTCAATTATCCGACTCGTGATTGGTAGATAAATGACGTTCGAGGGTATTTCAATAATTTTATAGCCAGGCGGTACAGATGGGAAAAATTCGTGAATTGTGTGAGCTTTTTGTCCGTTAATGTATGCACCAGTGGTTATGTTACACTCGACACGTAAGGCGTTCACTTTAAGAATGGATACCGGCAGATCAGATTCATGTCTTTTATTGGCTTTCAACCTGACTGGTGCAAAACCCAACAGAGGTCCGATTGAATTAATGGGTGTGAAGAGGAGAGGGACATTGCACTCGATTTCACTGCGTAGCGTATTAGTATTTGGTTTAAGCTCAATTTTCACGTTTTTGGGTGATAATTCGGCTTGTAAATACTTTTCAATATCCTCTATTTCATAACTCCCCGTCGGTATAATCACCACATGCGTTCCAGCATAAAATGTATTGCATCCAATGTCGATATTGGGAATGGAATTGAATGTCAGCAGCTCAACGAGTCCGAGACTATAATTCTTATGCGGAGATAGTTCAATGGGCGGAAAGTATTGTGCCTCGAGAACGGAGGATGATCCGGAGATGGTCAATGTGAAGCTGTCATCCATGATGCTGTCGAATTATCAACTAAACTCCCGGCTCTACAATTCACGTTTATATAGCGTGTATTTGTCTCGTCGATTTAACTGTCCGGAGAGAAACTTGAGACACAAGTGTCCACATTCAATTGTATCATATTCCTGATATCTTTTATAATTATAATTCACGCTACCAACACCAAAATATTTTGTGAGTTCCGATGGGGGCAAAAGATTGCCAAAACTGTCAAAGTAACAGATTTTCCCTCCAGTCTTTTTGTATGCAACCCAGTGTGTGCCAGGACCCACATTTTCATCCAAATTCACAATTGCTGATTCATGTTTGAGCGGTCCATTCGCGGGTAATGTATCACGCATATAAACCCCTCGAAAATGTTGAATTTTCATGATTTTCACGTATTTCAGCAGATCGCGGTCGGTGAGAGGTCGATGTGGTAGCGTGATTATACGTTTTTTGGCCTGATATGAAGGCCCAGACCCTGCTTGTACGGTTTCAAGTGTAAACCTTTACCCAAAGCAATGGCCTCAATTGTTTGGTTATGTCTTTTTTTTTTTTTTTTTTTTTTTGGTCATTTGGTTTTTTGGTCAATTTGTTTGGTTAGGTAATTGTTTGGTTTGAGCAGCATTTACAGCATTGGCTATTGCAGCAGCCCCACCAGACAATGCACCAGCAGCGCTGAGGCCGGCAAAAATGGGTATGAGAAAGGGCAATAAACCACCAATTTTCCGGGGAACCGGTAAAACCCGGGGCGTACGTACTTTAACACCCTTTACACTCGCACGGGCACCTTTTAATGCTGACATGATGACTTTACGCGGGTCATCACTACGAATCATCGCTTTCCGTGCAGCGCTAATGACTTTTTTCAAGCAAACACTTTTTTGCTGTTTCCTCTTCAGCGGCTTCATGCCCATACCAAATTTTGTTTTCGCCTTCATAATGTTTGTCACGGCCCAAGCACTTGCTCTCTCACCAAAACTAGCGTCTTTTGATGTTACACGTTGCCAGGCTTGTTCAGCCAACACTTTATCCGCCAAATGTCTCGCTTCGAGATTATCACGATTTTTCGAATATGCGATATCATGCACTTTGCACGCAGCGTCCAATGGATTTATACCAGGATCACCACGAGCAATACGCTTAGCCAACTTTGTGCCAGGTCCACAATACTGATAGCCCGGCAGATGTAGTTCGACGGGAAGATTGTTGATTAGACTGTTGATTAAACCTTTACCCGGTTTATCATGCACGATCATCACCGTGAGCCAGCTAATTCTCGACTGATCATTCCGCACATTATAATAATGTATTTATAGGGTTTTTCGATTAGTCGTATGCGAGATGGTGTCCAAGAAACAAGTTTCGGGCGGTCAACTCTCCGTAATAAATTTCGATAAATTTGTAGAGGATGGCGGTGGGGCAAGGAAGCAAAAGCGTCATGGTAATATATTACCTGATAGCATTCGTGCTGTGTTTTGTGGTCCGTCAAATTGTGGGAAAACTAATGCATTACTCACACTCCTCATACATCCAAATGGCTTGAGATTTGAGAACATTTATCTATATTCCAAATCGTTGAAGCAGCCAAAATATCGATTATTGGAACAGTTGCTTCAACCTATCCATGGCGTCGAATATTATCCATTCAACGAGCATGAACAAGTTGTATCACCGAGTGACGCCCGTCCAAACTCGATATTTATCTTTGACGATATAGCTTGTGAAAAACAGGATAATGTGAGAGCATTTTTTTCCATGGGAAGACACGAGATCGTCGACAGTTTTTATCTTTGTCAAACATATACCCGCATCCCGAAACATCTTGTAAGAGATAACGCAAATTTCGTGGTGCTATTTAAACAGGACGATATGAATCTTAAACACGTATACAACGACCACGTGAATACCGATATGACTTATACATGCTTCAAAAATATGTGTGTAAAGTGTTGGAAGTCCGACAAGTATGGATTTATTACTATTGACAAGGACAGTGAAATTAATGAGGGTAGATATAGGAGAGGATTTGATTTTTTTCTAACCATCGACGATAAATGATTACACATCGTTGGAAAAGAGACAGTCTCAGGTCTGACTTGCCAGTGTCAACATGAAAAGCAAAGATCTTTTAAGGGAAAAGGACGTATTGTGTCAACTTGCCAAGGCAAGTGATGCGATTAGACGAAAACATCGAATGTTAAAAAGGGGTCGTGATACTGCACAGCAGAAAATGCAAGATGTGTTTAAACCGATCGTTGGACCGTTAGAGGAGCTAGTTTCATATAACAAAAATGTGAAGCATGAAATTAAGGATGAAAAGGTGAATATCAAGAAGGAGGAGGAGAAGGAGGAGGAGGAGGAGGAGGAGGACCATCAAGATATTGAAGAAACCCTTCAGAACGTTTCTTTGGATAAAACAATTCAACATGAGGGTGATGTTGAGGATGATTGGTTGTCACCTGATGATGATGATGAAAAATCAATTAAAGATGTTGATGAATTAATACATGAATATCTGGGACTGCTGCGTAGCAATAAAAAAACCACCCTCGACGTCTCATATGGAGTGCGAAACCTCACCGGCAATAAATTAGTGATCGGCGATTCACTCATAGAATTCAAACCTGATCACATTAATGTGGGGGATAAAAAGTACCCGAAAACTGTTGGCTTGGTTGAGTTGTTGTTTAAAAAAGCGCCCAAGTTTGAATATTTTACACCGAACGATTTGGAGACTTATGGGAAAATTGTCATTGCTACGAATGCTCATAGAAAATATTATCGACATGATGGTGCAATACGCCGAGATACTAGCTATAAATTTAAAAATTATATATCGGAAATACTGAGGCAAAATGGCGGGCATAAAGGTGGTGGTGTGCCCACGTATAAGGTGACACGAAAAAATACCTCTTTCGACTATGTTTATTGGGATGATCCGAATGAACTAGTGGATCGTCTTCGTCTACTACTCGCATCACAAGCTGCCGGGAACTCCTCCCATTCCAACGAGATTATATCAATTATTGAGGAATTACGTGAAGCTAAAATCATTTATTAACATGTGCGAGCTCTTTTTTTTTTCACGCATTCACAACATGACCGTCGATGTGTTCGGACGCCAATTGAATAGAGGTGGTGCGGGTCCTCCCGGTAAACAAGGTGCTGGATTTAAGACTACAGCAGACGGTGATTATGATTTGGAAGGAAAACGGCTGGTCAATGTTGGTTCGCCGATAAAAGATGATGATGCTGTAAACCTCCGTTCGTTTATCGGTGGGACTAATCATAACACGGTCTTACTACGTGATTCAACGAAACAATTTTTTGAATCGAATATAACGGCTCTTGAAAAGCATGTAAAAGTTGATCTCACCAACCTCCGTGCTGAGACAATTTGAAAAGTGCGATCAAGGATCTCAACGGTGACGTCAGACTTTTAAAAGATGTCAAAATCGGTAAGAAGCGGAAAAAGCCTTCAAACAACTATCTTGAATCTATGATAAAAAGCGTTGCGGGGGAGAAATAATGAGTGAAAAGAAACGTGCTGTGGTGGAGGAGTTGCATAAGCCAGCTCGGCGAAATTATCCACGTCGACATGTGGATATACGCGGCCTAGATGAGACGTGGCAAGCTGATCTTGTAGATATGTCTGCATATGCACAACACAACTCCAAGCATAAATTTCTCCTCACCGTCATCGATATATTTTCGAAATTCGCCTGGGCCAAACCATTGAAGTCGAAGAGTGGAAAAGATGTCACCGCTGCAATGGAGTCAATTCTCAGCAAAGGACGCGTACCGAAAAACCTCCACGTCGATCGGGGAAAAGAGTTTTATAATACGAACTTTAAGGCGTTGATGAAAAAGAATAATATACACTTGTATTCTACATATAGCAATTTAAAAGCATCAATTTGTGAGCGCTTCAATCGTACACTTAAGAATAAAATGTGGATTCAATTCAGTTTTCGCGGAAACTGGAAATGGATCGATATTTTCGATATGTTAATTACTAAATATAATGATACTATACATCATACCATTAAGATGAAGCCGAAAAATGTTAATGTTACGAATGAAAAACAAATACTACGTGATGTTTTCAATAGAACTGAGGTGGGAAAACTGGCGAAATTTAAAATAGGCGATAAAGTACGCATTAGTAAATTTAAGAATGTATTTGAGAAAGGTTATACAGCAAACTGGACAACAGAAATATTTACAATCGATCGCGTGAGAAGAACCAGCCCTGTCACGTATAACTTAAAAGATTATCAAGATGAGCCCATTGCCGGTGGTTTCTACGAACATGAGCTACTCCGTGTTAAATACCCGGATATTTACCTTGTAGAAAAAGTAGTGAAGAAGCGTGGTAGTCAGCTACTTGTGAAATGGCTTGGTTTCGATAATACACACAATAGTTGGATAAGCAAAGATGATTTGTAAACAATAAAGGAGAAAAGAAAGAAAAACGACTCGTTAATACTTTTATGACCTCAATCCTCACGCCCTTACGTTGGCTATCCCAGTCGAGCAGGTCAACTCGGTCTCTCTGGCTGAAAAAAAAAAAAAAAACATGTGGGGTAGGAAGAAAAAGGATCTCAACGCTTGAGAAATAATCTGCTTTATTTTTTTTCACACAAATGTACAAAAAAATATTCTCTCTCTCTCTCTCACTCATATTTACAATTGGTTTTACGCTCTCTTCAGACATATGGTTAAATTCTCTTGCTCTCTCACTCACTCATATTTACAATCAGTTTTACACTCTCTTCAGACATATGGTTGAATTCTCTTGCTCTCTCACTCGCACCACAAGGGCACTTTGTAGTGTCCCCATGGTAAAGTTTGGACGGTTTCGGGGATGATATACCGCTTGTCGTCGTGGGGGCTTAGAGCAATTTTTGTTTCGGAAATTGTATATACATTATGCAATGTCGATCGAATGCATGATTGGCTCCGAGTCATTTCAATTTCATCTCTCAAACATTTTGTATAGTCGTCGAAGGTTATGGTCCTTGCAACGACATTACTTTTAACTCCCTTTACTTTTTTCGTATCCTTTTTCCCTTCCACGCGGGTCGCATACATTTTCGACCTAAGGCCCACGAACTCAGTCATGATGGCCCCATTGTTCTCATCTTTCATGAGACCTGGAACCTTCTTATTGACACGCGGCATACTATACACATTATCGGTCGGATAGTCACTTGAGTCAAATTTCTCAATATTGCGCTTCATATCCTCATATACATCTTCACAGCGAATGTGATATATAAGACTATCGGTGTCTGTATACATAACACTGCATTTGTCCCGATATAAAGGAACCATAAAATCATGATGAAATTCATATAAGCACGTTTTTGATATGTCCAAAATTGACATACCTACATATATGGGTTTATTGAATTTCACCTCGAGATTACGCAATTCTACCGCAATGAGGTTTTCAGCGAATATACTGCGACTGTGGAAGTTTGGTTTCGCGATCATTGCCTCTGCACCGTACCTGCCTTCCCATTCGGTTAAAATTTTAACTTGTACATGATTGCGTACATCTTCCATCGTTTTGCCAAACACCGCATTATTCATTAATTTGAATAACGTTTTTTCAAATTCATTTTTAGCATTTGTCCGAAAATATGTGTTTAACTCGATGTAGGTTTGAAGCCAAGAAGATTGTTTGAATTTTAATATTCTATGTATTTTGGAGAGCTTCAGTCCATGGCGTAGACATTGTTGTAGCGCACGATAGTGAATAACATATCGTTTTTTATTCTGAACGGTTGCAAGCAGTTTTTCTTGCTTCTTGCCCGGTGGCTTACCATGTGTCGGGCAAAACGGTAGATCAATGTGCGCATCATGCAAGTTCTCGGGATATTCTAAATCAACTTCGAGGATGTAACCGTTAGACGAATCCAGCGCAATCGATTCTATGTTAAAGTTTGAAACGTCTTCAACCCATTGAAAATCTGCATAAGGCAGAGGTTGACTCATTGCCCAGCCATACAGATTGTTCACATCATAATACATCAGGTATGATGACGGTCTTAATGAATTGAATGACTTCATATACTTATTATTAGCTTCGGCGTATCTGCTAGAACATTGACTCAGACCACCACGTATTCCTCTTTCCACGAATAACACCATGTCAATGTCCGTGAGCAATTCAAATCTCACACCTGTTTTTTTCATCATTGCATCCCAAGTGTATCCGGGAAGAGTATAATAATGCGCTGGGTCAAGAGTATAGCTCTGCAGACACGTGTCACGAAAGTTTTCAAAAATGTCTGCTAATAGCAGGACATCTGTTTTTAAGTACAAATCGCTGTATTCGCCGAGCGTTCGAAGGAAAAACCGTTTCCACACATCTTTAGCGTGATCATAATCGGTCTCACTAATAGTCTCGTCAGTCAAAAAACTGTAAAATGCATCTTGAGACGGAAGTGATGTCTCGTCTAATCTTTCTACACTGTCTACATATTCGTAGGGGAATACTCCTTTTCGAGTCAATAGCTTGAAATCATCTGCCGACAAACTTTGAAATTGTGATTTTAAAATTTTAAGTTTATCTATCGTTAGAAATGATGCGAGCTTGTCCAGGCTTGTCGCGAGAAATTTGAATGAGTCAATGAAGCGCAGCTTAATATTTTTTCTCGAGTCCTTAGAAGTCTGAACTATCTTTGTGAACGAAATATATTTTTCTTTTGTCAACGGTAGAACTTCGGTTTTCCCCTTGAACGCAGTAGCTACTTCTTTAATAATAAAATGAGCATCATAACCCGACAAATTATGAAACACAATTGGAATGAAAAACGCATGTTGATAATTTAAATTGCAGTCCAAATGAGCTGGCCCTCGGAATTGTCCTGTTAGATGACAATGATCGCGTACACGCTGGTCATCTTTTAAAAATATCTTCTCACAAATATGACACTGCTTATCCTCCCTGAATCGCTTCCACTCTCCAGGTGTGAGCTCTTTCATGGGGACATTAGTTGATAAGATTTTCTCTACCCGCAAAGCTAATTCTTTTAACTGATTGACAAACCATGCTATACAATCGTTTCCGCGATACTGATGATATTCACATAGTGATTTATCGTAGGAGCAACTTACATAATAGCCAACACTAAACGCCCGGTGATGCTGATGTTTGTTCTTTTTCTTTTCTTCATCGCTGGTTTTTTCCAAAATACACTCCAGATCTGCGTAAACGACGAAAGGAAGACGTTCTTTCCGCTGCGAGTTGGTGAAGCTTAACCACTTGTCCGTATCGCTCGGTAATCGGACTGCACAATCGTTCATCTCACCACAATCCACCTCGTGTAATTGCAATTTTTCTTTCGTCGGGAAATAGTGTAAGCATCTGTAAATTGAAAAAAATGTGTATATGTTCAAGATATATGTCGAAAGTTCGTTTTTTTTTTTCATACTTACCGATCACAGATATATTTCTTCGTTTTTTTTTTACTCAAACTTGTGCGCATCAGACGAGAAAGATTTTTAATCCACACGTAGTGTCCGATTTTACCCTCGCAACCATTTTCCACATACAACAAGTTGACATGTTTATCCTTCTTCTTTTGAGTCACGTGAATCGGTACCACACTATCCTTCTTCATTCTATACACATTTATCGAAAGATTGTTCAACACTTCGAATTTTTTCACACTGTTGATGGTCACGGGAAAGGGGATGCCGGTAAAATTGAGCACTGTCGAATAGTGAGGATATGAGGAAACGCGATCACCATTCTTTTGTACTGGATAGAGAGCGGCCACCACTGCCCATGCAAAACACGCATTGTCCCGTGATTTTACATTCACAACTGCTTTCTTCATCTGTATATCCCTCGGCAGTTTAACGGGACAGACCTAGTTAGAATTTTCGAAAAATCGATTTTTTTTTTATTTCATTTTCAAAAAGTAGAATCTCTTACGAACATTTTCCGCCCAGGTAAATGTAAATCGGACCATTATTCGCCGAAATACAAGACTTTGTAGCACGTCGTGTCTGAGCCATAGGTAAGCAGGTAGCGGACTTCAAGTGCGTTTTTCTCGAAACCATGTTTTTGAAGTCGGTGATCACTGTAGCTCGAGAACGGCTTTACCGATCGGGTTGAAATTTATATCACTTCTTCTATACATGGTAGTCCTCCATATGAACGAAGGATTTTTTTTTTGGATAATTATTTTTATTTTTAATAGCAAAAAATGGAACTGATATTTTGGTCAAAAAAACACTTTTGACTTTTAACGGCCGCCATTTTGTGAAAAATGGAAATTTTTCAAAACCCTTCGTTCAACCGGAGCATTATATCATTAACTAAAAATCCCCTCCGTTTTTTTTGTTTCAGATGAGCCGTTGCAGCGTGAGCTTGATCACCGCAAACCGTGTTTTTTTTTGCAGCGTCCTCGGCAATTGACGGTCACCAGCTTATTTCGATATGTATTGCGTTGAAAAAATTGCAACATATACATTACATATGTATCTTTTAAACGGAAGAACTTTTGTTGTGAATTATTTTATCGTTTGACCAAAAAAAAATCGGAAAAAAGGCCTTTTTTTTGACGTTCCAACTAGGTCTGTCCCGTTAATATAACACCCTGCACTTAAGGGTTTGTATTTGTTAATATTCACCGTCAAATTTAATATCCGCATTTGACCATCCACTGTCGCGTTCTTGAAATTCCTCTAGCAGTGCCAGTGTAGGCTCTACAATTCGCTGCTCATACCATGCATTCAGGTCCGATGTTCGATAAAGTTCAACATTTCGCGCGTTAATACTTTTATACGCATGTTTTTCCCCTGCAGTGAATTCGCCATTGAATGCCGTATTCACTTTAACACAATCATACTGCTCAATAGAGTCCCGCACTTTTTCAATCGCTAATTCACGCGCATCCATGAGGAACAACCGTGGATCAATGTGAGACCGATTGATAACTGCACCAGTTGACACACGATTCTTGAAAGCACTCTCCGTCTCCCGCCAGATCAATCCATTATGACTGCCCGCACCGACGTGTATGAAACGTTGACTCGTTGTATGTTTTAAACCTTCCAAACGCAAAATTTGTGCTGCTACATATTGGTGAAATCCAAGTCTCAATCGTATACGTTTAACTTGAGATTCCGCTTTTATCTTATCAATTAACTCATTACACTTCTTTTCCCACACTGTATATTCTTCTAGCGAATTAATCAACGCGGCTTGCTCATGCAAATATTTTTCTGCACCCGCAAAAGCCATGTTAAAAAAAAAAAAAAAGAAGAAAAAGAGGATAGAGATGTGGGCCACAAGACAACTCGACTGAAAATGTGATAATTTTGTCGGTCCTCCGGATAAAACCTTCTTTTTTTCTCTACATCCTAAATAAAATGTTTTTCCTTGAGAGAGAGAGAGAGAGAGAGAGGGGGGGGGAGGGAGAAAGATAGAGCGAGAGGGAGGAAAGATATGAAATCTCAGGGACAAGCGAGACCTTCGAGGGTTTTGACTATGAAATTAGAGAAAAGACATTATCGACAAGGATTTTCCGGTGGGACCGGCTAGAAAAAATGCGTTAGACCTCTTGAGATACCCAAACATCATAAAGTTGAAAATTTATCGCTTCCTGCTAAGAGTGCATTTCCCGAGTCGCCGTTGCAAGGCCCAAGCGTGTGCACATGGCGACGCAGACAAAACAAACTTTGAACTTCCTGCCGGAAGAAAAAATGTGTTGGGTCCTGACATGGATCAACATAATAGTCTTCTAGACTCTTGGTTGACACATTTTTTTTTTTCGCTGCTTAGATTCTTTGAATGAGAAAAACGCCTTCACAAGATAAAAATGGAAATGCTTGGAGAGAGGGATGAGGGTGAAGACATTCCAGCAAATTTCAAAAAATAGTTCATAACTCTGTGAACTTTTTCTCGAGCAAGTCGTGTGACGTGCCGACGAAGCTCTTTCCACAAGCCACATTTCATTTTTCTCCGTCTTCGATAAAAATGACAAGTCAACAAGGGATTCTTTCCATCGAGGAAAACGTAAACGTGTGTGGTGACAGCGGTGTAAAACAATTTAATAACATGAATAATAAACAAGAAATTCTTTCTATCGGGGAAAACGTGAACACGTGTGGTGACAGTGGTTCGAGTCATTATCAACCACGAAAATGTAAGAGGAGTCATTATCGACCACGAAAACTTCGTCATGTGTTCGCGGAAGATCGTAAAAATGCTCTGAACGAAAAAACGAAAATTTGTGCAGTTAGTGCACACACACACACACACACGCGCACACACACACACACACACACACACACACACACACACAATATTTGAGTCTATAAATTTTGTATTATTCTTTTATTTGCATTATATAATTGTTTTTAAACTGAAAGGTTTCAGCATTCATTTTCATATGTTAACCTTACCATCTCTCTTCCACTCATTATCCTTCACATCTAACCATCTCTCTTCCACACACCTCGTTCCCCGCTGGGCCTACTGCCGGGTCGTGGCGAGGGCAGGGGAGGGGAGTGTAGTAGAAGAGCTAGGAGGCATTCTGGATCAAGTCGTGGCGAGGGGCATGCGGCGCAGGGGCTCCGCCCCCGCACCGCATACCCCTCGCCACCATTTGAGCCAGAATCCCCCTAGCTCTTCTACTCATTGCAGGTATGCGAAGTAATTTCCCGATTTCGTGCCGGTCCCAACTCGTCGTCAATTTTCTGCATACCCCTGCCCATGCGCAGATCCCTAGGGATTAGACGGTATGTACGAAATCCACGATACGACGACTTGGGACCGCTACGCTGAAATTTCCCTATCTCCATCTCTCTTACTTTCTGTCTGTCCCCGTTGCACTCATTGGTTCGGCACAAAGCTAAGCACGTTGCGCGAGCCACGCATGCGCCCAACGCACTCCAGCGAGTGCGACAGAGAAGTATATATATTCTCCATCCTTCTTTACATCCCAGTGGTGCTTCATCTGCTCTATTTTGCCTTAAAAACGTTTTTTTCTCGCTTATTTTTGAAAATGCGAAAATGAACCGGACATTTTCTTACGTATTTTTGGTGCCCGAAGACGCTGATTTAACAATTTTTTAAATACAGTCAATAGTTTTCGCGTTAAACGGTTTTTTAACTTTTCAACCCTTTTTTTTCGATGTTGCCGGGGGTTGATGGCAAAAAAATTATCACCATTCGATTTGGCGTCATCGAATTACCCTTAGGTCAAGTTTCCGGATTCGTGCAAAAAAGTTACTCCATTTTCGCATTTTGACTGGCCTATTTAACCTTTAGACGGCCGGGATTTGAGAGTTAAAATCGCCCTTGAAAAGTGCCTAAATTAGTGTATGGTATCGCGTATCAACTATATACAAAGTTCGTATCACAGGGCGAGCCGATACATCGGTTTTGCGGTCCTCTAGAGGTTAATATGATTATTTGATAAACACAAATTCAAATAGCTTCAAATTCTATGGAAAAGTTCTGACTGCTCTAATCTTGCCATCAAAAGCTTTGTAAATTTTTGTATCAGACTCCCAGTTGCCGACTTATTTTAGCCTGATTCCAGAAAAGTAAATCGAAATGTCAAAAAAATTTGACTGGCTCGAGAATAAAAAAAATGCCAAATTGAAAATTCCAAAACACGTGCCCCTTTATTTCATGGGGAAAAACCTGACCCGAAGTAGAAGGGGTCAGGGTTTGGAAATGAAAAAGCGATAATTTCCCAATATAACCTTTTTCTAATCTATATAAAACGAGATGTTTGAAAAGAAAGAGAAAAAACGATTCATATCACGCATAAAAATTCCCCTCGCGGAAGAAACCTGGACTAGTACATTTGTTGACCACCGTTCCCATATTGTTCCACGAATATACATACACTGCAAAAACCTTTTCTCGCAAAAATCCCTGAGAAAATCAAATCCTATCAAAAAGTAAGAAATGTGACAACTCTCAAAAAATGTATCAAATAAATTCAAATCACACAAAATAAAATGAGTTCATCCTCGCGAAAAGCTAAGGTTGGGTTTCGCAAAATGTTAAAATAGCAAAAATCCCCTCCCGGGGAAAAAAACCTGGACAAGTACATTGGTGGTCCTTCGTTTCCATATGATATCACAAAAAGTCCAAAACCCCACTTAATTTTTTTTTTTTTAATGTTTACTAATTTTATTCATATCCCGGAGGGAAACCAACCATATAGATCACGAAATATCCGGCCAAAAAACCAGACTTCACAATAAATGTTACTTTGAATTTATTTCCACAGAACAACACAAGAATCAAAACATTAAAAAATCAGCATTATCAAGATGAGAAAAATGCCACTTATAATTGGTGTGTAAGAAGTATCAAAAGTCTAAAAAAAAATGAAAAAAGATGGACATCTAAGTTACGTGCAGCAGTAAAATTTTTGATATCGGTACTAGGACAAGTATTTCTTTGGTGACTGAGAAGATATCAATATGGAAGTACCGGCAACGTAGGGCATGCAGTTGGTGCATTGCTTCTAGGATCTCCTAAGTCGAGTAGCTACTTTTGTTTTGGCTATGGCGCGACCAATGTTGCCAAATAGTATTTACTTATATGACCTAATGAAACAACATTGCCTGCGCCGTGGCTAAAACAACGAAAAACATTCAGAAACCAGTCGAAAACTCGACACACAAACGCAGGAACAGGAAGTTTCGCATAAGATCCCGTACTTTTGTAATGTTAAAAAAAGGCTTTAATTTATGTTCGTACATGATAGCACAGTTTTGTTTGATTGGTAATAATTTGATGAACGTTCACCACCGTACGTTGAGCGTATACGCACAAAGTACTTGTCCGGTCCATAACTTTTTATTTGATTTTTACTTGAATGAGCAATTTTAATAAAACGTTATGGGCCGGACAAGTACTTTGTGCGTATACGCTCAACGTACGGTGGTGAACGTTCATCAAATTATTACCAATCAAACAAAACTGTGCTATCATGTACGAACATAAATTAACGGGACAGACCTAGTTGGAACGTCAAAAAAAAGGCCTTTTTTCCGATTTTTTTTTGGTCAAACGATAAAATAATTCACAACAAAAGTTCTTCCGTTTAAAAGATACATATGTAATGTATATGTTGCAATTTTTTCAACGCAATACATATCGAAATAAGCTGGTGACCGTCAATTGCCGAGGACGCTGCAAAAAAAAACACGGTTTGCGGTGATCAAGCTCACGCTGCAACGGCTCATCTGAAACAAAAAAAACGGAGGGGATTTTTAGTTAATGATATAATGCTCCAGTTGAACGAAGGGTTTTGAAAAATTTCCATTTTTCACAAAATGGCGGCCGTTAAAAGTCAAAAGTGTTTTTTTGACCAAAATATCAGTTCCATTTTTTGCTATTAAAAATAAAAATAATTATCCAAAAAAAAAATCCTTCGTTCATATGGAGGACTACCATGTATAGAAGAAGTGATATAAATTTCAACTCGATCGGTAAAGCCGTTCTCGAGCTACAGTGATCACCGACTTCAAAAACATGGTTTCGAGAAAAACGCACTTGAAGTCCGCTACCTGCTTACCTATGGCTCAGACACGACGTGCTACAAAGTCTTGTATTTCGGCGAATAATGGTCCGATTTACATTTACCTGGGCGGAAAATGTTCGTAAGAGATTCTACTTTTTGAAAATGAAATAAAAAAAAAATCGATTTTTCGAAAATTCTAACTAGGTCTGTCCCGTTAAAGCCTTTTTTTAACATTGCAAAAGTACGGGATCTTATGCGAAACTTCCTGTTCCTGCGTTTGTGTGTCGAGTTTTCGACTGGTTTCTGAATGTTTTTCGTTGTTTTAGCCACGGCGCAGGCAATGTTGTTTCATTAGGTCATATAAGTAGATACTATTTGGCAACATTGGTCGCGCCATAGCCAAAACAAAAGTAGCTACTCGACTTAGGAGATCCTAGAAGCAATGCACCAACTGCATGCCCTACGTTGCCGGTACTTCCATATTGATATCTTCTCAGTCACCAAAGAAATACTTGTTCTAGTACCGATATCAAAAATTTTACTGCTGCACGTAACTTAGATGTCCATCTTTTTTCATTTTTTTTTAGACTTTTGATACTTCTTACACACCAATTATAAGTGGCATTTTTCTCATCTTGATAATGCTGATTTTTTAATGTTTTGATTCTTGTGTTGTTCTTTGGAAATAAATTCAAAGTAACATTTATTGTGAATTCTGGTTTTTTGGCCGGATATTTCGTGATCTATATGGTTGGTTTCCCTCCGGGATATAAATAAAATTAGTAAACATTAAAAAAAAAAAAATTAAGTGGGGTTTTGGACTTTTTGTGATATCATATGGAAACGAAGGACCACCAATGTACTTGTCCAGGTTTTTTTCCCCGGGAGGGGATTTTTGCTATTTGATATCACTTCTTTTTTCTATAGTATTTTCATATTTCGTTTTATATAAACTCCAATAGAGCCTGTATATAACAAAAAAAACTTACAACGTGTCTGCATCATTACATGATCGATTTATTTCAATGTCAGGAATCAGCATTGCTCACACTACTAATTCGACATAAGAGAATGATACAGATTTTCTACCATAAATTCCTTGTTATTGAGATTGTTTAAATATAGGAGCGTTTCGTTCCTGTGATAAGAAAAAAAGTTATAATGTTTTCAAAAGAGTTAACTACAGACTCGAAGTATTTTCGAGATATTAGTAATTCGTTGATAGGTTATTATTCGATTATAGCTTGGCAGGAAGGTGTTATAGAAGAGACGTCAAGTACCAAATTTTCCCCGAGGCGAAAATTCAGAAAATTAAATACTTTATCATTAGCTTTCAAGTTGTGTATTAGAATAAGGCATTCAGGGGCGAAAAGGCAGCGAGGATATTAGCAATTTCGGTCTAAGCTATAAATAGATAATTATATTTAACTTTACTGTCAGGAGCCTCAGAATTATTATTCTTTCAAAGATGAAATGACGGAAGAATATGATGCATCATCCTTGATTTACAAATTGTTTTATAAAACATAGAAAAAAATTTGATTGAAAAAGAATTCGGCCGAAGTACTTGACGAATGTTTTTTCACTTAATTTACATAATGTATCGGTCATGGTGACAACCTCGCCAAGTACTTCGGCCGAAATTCTTTTTCATCTAATTTTTTTTTCGTTTGCAATCTTTTTTTGCTTCGGACCCTTATTGATACAGAGTTTTTATTTTCATTCTGGTTGGTAAAACAACTGTATTTTCGAACATGATTCTTTTCTCTATCAACATTCAACATTATTTGAAGATTTTATCACACGATAAAGCCTCCCGTACTTGGCCACATCTATTTTAGTATAGCTCAATTTATTTTATAACTTTTTGCGAAACCCAACCTTAGCTTTTTGTGAGGATTAACTCATTTTGTTTTGTGTGATTTGAATTTATTTGATACATTTTTTGAGAGTGGTCACTTTTCTTACTTTTTGATAGGATTTGATTTTCTTAGGGATTTTTGCGAGAACAGGTTTTTGCAGTGTATGTATATTAGTGGAAAAATATGGGAACGGCGGTCAACAAATGTACTTGTCCAGGTTTTTTCCGCGAGGAGGTTTTTATGCGTGATATGATGCGTTTTTTCTCTTTCTTTTGATACATCTCGCTTTATATAGATTAGAAAAAGGTTATATTGGGAAATTATCGCCTTTTCATTTCCAAACCCTGACCCCTTCTACTTCGAGTCAGGTTTTTCCCCATGAAATAAAAGGGCACGTATTTTGGAATTTTCAATTTGGCATTTTTTTATTCTCGAGCCAGTCAAATTTTTTTAACATTTCGATTTACCTTTCTGGAATCAGGCTAAAATAAGTCGGGAACTGGGAGTCTGATACAAAAATTTACAAAGCTTTTGAGAGCAAGATTAGAAGACTCAGAACTTTTCCATAGAATTTGTAGCTATTTGAATTTGTGTTTATCAAATAAACATATTAAACAGCAGTATCTCCTTGTTATATTTGTAGATTTGTGGTAAAAAATATTACGCTTATTTCAGCTTGTTGATAAAAATGGGGCGATTTTTTTCGAAATTTTTCATTTTTGATTAATGATAAAATAAAAAACCAGTTTCACGTATGTTTAGAGAAAACATATCGAATCTATTGTGAAAAAAGTTCACGCATTTTTTCATTCTTATTTTTGTTAACAAGGTGGAATCATGATTATTTGTCAATACCATTGAAGAAGTTACTACCATGAAAATAAAAAGTTACAACTATTTCAATATTCTCATTGAATATAGAAAAGTCCAAATAGTATGTTATGGGAACTCCAAAACAATATATTGAACAAAGCGGACAAATTCAGACCAGGATCGTACCCAAGAGAATGAAATGAATTTAGTTGTATTAGTCACATTAGCTTTGAGCAAATTTTGATACCATCAAACCCAGAGCGACCGTAGAGGAAAGCCTTTGGAATAAATTTTTTTCAATTTATTATGCCATAATCAGAGCTAAATAGTGGAAATACTTAACACATATGTCTCCTCTTCACAAAATGTTCAAAGTTTGTAGATATCGGCTACATTCCAATGATACAAATTTTGATACTATCAGCAGAAGAGCACCCGACGACTTTCTGAAACAACTTTTTAAATTTATTATGCCATAACTAAAGTGGAAAAGTGAAAAAACATAGTGCACTTTAAGCCCAACAAAGTTCAGAAAATTTGGATGTATCTATAGCGTTCCGAGGACAGAAATTTTAATCCCATCCAAAAATGAGCAGCCGAAGACTTTTTGTAATAAATTTTTCAATTCATAATGCCACAATCAAAGATAAAACGTGGAAATACTTGGCGCTTCACAAAATGTTAAAAGTTTGTAGGTATCGGCTACATTCCCATGATACAAATTTTGATGCAAATTTTGATATTTATAACAATAATGGCCGTGAAAGCATCAAAACTAGAACTTACAGGTATTTTAATATTATCTTTGAATTTCGAAAAGTTCAGAAAGTATGTTATGGATATTTTAAAACAATAAATTCAACAAAGCGGGCAAACTTAGATCAGTACTGTGCCCAAGAAAATGGATCGAGTTGAGTTGTACCAGTTGCATTATCTTCGTGCAAATTTTCGTACCATCACAACCAGAGCATCCGTAGAGCAAATCTTTTTGAAAATATTTTTCAATTCGTTATGCCACAATAGGAGCCAAAAAGTAGAAATACTGAGCACACATGTTGCTCCAGGAAATTTCCAAAGTTTGTAAGTATACAGTGCGTTCCAATGAAACATATTTTTAAACTTCCGGAAAATAGGAACCAAAGACTTTCTGACAATTTTTTGAATGAATCATGCCACAACTCAAGCATACCGCACATCGGGCTCAATAAAGTTTATGAATTTTGCATATAGCCATTACTTTTCGAAGCCAAATTTTAATCCCATCCAAAAATGAGCAAGCGAATAATTTTCATAATAAAATTTTCAAGTCCTAATAATGCCACTATTCCAGCAAAAAAGTGGAAATATTGGGCACACTTGTTACTTCACAAGTATTTCAAAGTCTGTACGTATCTGTTGCAATTCAATGATACAAATTTTGATAATATCAGTAAAAACACATCAGAAGACTTCCTAAAACAATTTTTCAAAATTTATTATGCTACAACTAAAGTGAGGAAGTGAAAAAATATAGCTTAATAGAGCCGAATGAAATTCTGAAATTTTGCATATATTCATGGCGTTCCGAAGACAATAATTTTGATTCCATTGACAAATGAGCAACCGCAGAATTTTCATAACAAAATTTTTAATTCTTAATGCCACAATCGGAGCCAAAAAGTGGAAATACTTGGTACATTTGTTGCTTTACAGAATTCCCAACGTCCGTAGGTATCCGTTGCAATCCAATGATACAAATTTTGATAATATCAGTAAAAAAATATCAGAAGACTTCCTGAAACAATTTTTCAAAATTCATTATACTACAACTAAATTAGGGAATTGAAAAAATGTAGCGCACATTGGGCCCAACAAAATTCTGAAATTTTGCATGTATGCATGACATTCTGAAGGCAGCAATTCTTAATCCATCGACAAATGAGCAAAAGGGAAAATACTTGGCACATCTGTCGCTTTACAGAATTTTCAAAGGCTGTAGGTATCCATTACAATTCAATTATACAAATTTTGATAATATCAGTTAAAGGACATCGGAAGACTTCCTGAAACAATTTTTCAAAATTCATAACGTTACAACTAAAGTGGTGAAGTGAAAAAATAGAGTGCATATTGAGCCATACAAAATTCTAAAATTTTGCATATATTCATGGCGTTCCGAAGACAATAATTTTGATCCCATTGACAAATGAGCAACCGAAGAATTTTCATAACAAAAGTTCAATTCATAATGCTAAAATCGGAGGCAAAACGTAGAAATACTTGGTACATTTGTCGCTTCACACAATTTCCGAAGTTTGTAGGCATTCGTTGCAATCCAAAGATATAAATTTTGATAATGTCAGAAAAAACACATCGGAAGACTTTCTGAAACAATTTTTTAAAATTCATTATGCTACAATTAAAGCGGGGATGTGAAAAAATATAGAGCATATTGAGCCAAACAAAATTCTGAAATTTTGCATATATCCACGGTGTTCCGAAGACAATATTTTTGATCCCATTGACAAATGAGCAACCGAAGAATTTTCATAACAAAATGTTCAATTCATAATGCTACGATCGGAGCCAAAAAGTGGAAATACTTGGTACATTTGTCGCTTCACAGAATTTCCAGAGTCTATAGGCATTCGTTGCAATCCAAAGATACAAATTTTGATAGGATATGGAGTATATACCGCCATAGTCTTTTGACATAAAGATATATTATACGAGCCATTTTGACATAAAGATATATCATTACTTACTACGGTTATCATCCAGATGCATCCATATATATCCAAATGCAGGTTGACAGTGTATTTGTCTATTAATACATCAAACGCGAGATGATTCTACACCATATTTTGGATAGAAAAACGACGTCGAAAATCTTTTGGTATGGACCAACAATTATCATGCAAGGAACATTTTATGATGTACAAATCTTATTATGGCCAGCGAGGAACATTTTATAATAAAGAGGAAAGGGACCAATAAAATAAATTGTCAACGGTGTACAGTTAAAAAAAAATATTTATTAAACACTGCTCAAAACTCGGCATGATAATAACAAACTTTGCCATATACATTTTTTTGACACTCATTATTAGTTTTATAGAGTTCCTTTTCCAAATTTACATCGATTCACACCAATCATGATTAACAGTTCAACGTACACTATTTCATATTTATCAAAGAAACGAAAAGAACGATTTCTCAAGAAATCTTATACGAGGAACATTTAATCGCGAAAGAGAAATTCCGTCGAAGAGTTAATAAGTGTGGAAAATAAAAACTGCAGGGTTAACAATAATAAAAGAATGTATATTCATTTCAGCACTGTTCGAAAGTTGATTAAAAGCACTTCACTATTTTTACACCATCACTTTCTTATTATTGCTGTAACCAAGAGTCGATTGAACCTAACCTCGATATTTATAACCTCACAAATATTCGTGAAAAAAGATTAATATTTTCAATACTGTTTAAGCCACGAGATTCTAATTAGTCGTGATCGAAAGGGGGAAAAAGATAAAAAATACGTGAATTTGAATGAAACTCTAAATTGCTGTCATTGAATTCGCGTACGATCCAAAATTATTTCGCGATTTGTGAATAAATTTATTTGTAGATCGCGAAATAATTTTTTTTCCCGAATTTATCCACAACACGTCCCGCATAAGAACTTCTCACTTCGGAAGGCGTCAAGAGGCCTTTCATTGTGTCGTATACAGACATGCCAATACTTCGATGTCAGCATAATCTTGAGCCTGTGCAAAGTTTTTTCTCAGCAAATACGGCATTAATCGTGCTGATTTAAGGCTCAATCGAAGTATTTTTTCGTAATAAATCTCCAGTTCAATTTTCAAATCATCATATGCCTCCTGAGCTTCGTAATTAAAGAAAATGAATTTCAGTTTTTACTCCCACCACAGTGAGTCGTTTTATTCAGAGATAATAACACTCGACCTGTCAAACTTTCCGCGGTTCGGTATATATATATATAGCGACGAGGTGGAGCTAGTCTCATGTGACGTCGGTCTGCGACAGCGCCGTGAAGTTAGCCGCGAGGACATGAGGCCTTTGATAGTGTTATATATATATGGGTGTCGTCAGAATGAACCAATCAGAAACTCGAGAGACACTTTCAGCCGGCTTTGGTGTTGTATACAGACACGTCTGATTCTTGAATGTGTAGGTGACTTTTGCGTGATTTTGAGCCCGTGCAAAGTTTTTTCTCAGCATTCACGTCACCGATCGTGCTAAATTTGGGCTCATTCGAAAGATAATTTCTTAATGAATCTCCAGTTCAATTTTCAAGGCCTCAAACGACTCGTGAGCTTCGAAAACGAACAAAATGATGTGCCAATTTTACCCCCACCACCGCGAAAAGTTTTGTTTCGAGAAATTATAGTCTCGGCGAGCCTCGGGCCAGCAGACGACAGAGCTGGCAATGTACTTGTCCCGAGACTCTACCGAGTCTCTTGATAAAATAAATTGAGCTATACTAAAATATATGTGGCCAAGTACGGGAGGCTTTATCGTGTGACATAAAATCGTCAAATAATGTTGAATGTCGATAGAGAAAAGAATCAAGTTCGAAAATGCAGTTGTTTTACCAACCAGAATGAAAATAAAAACTCTGTATCAATAAGGGTCCGAAGCAAACAAAGATTGCAAACGAAAAAAAATTAGATGAAAAAAGATTTCGGCCGAAGTACTTGGCGAGGTTGTCACCATGACCGATACATTATGTAAATTAAGTGAAAAAACATTCGTCAAGTACTTCGGCCGAATTTTTTTCAATCTAATTTTTTTCTATGTTTCATAAAACAATTTCTAAGTCAAGGATGATGCATCATATTCTTCCGTCATTTCATCTTTGAAAGAATAATAATTCAAAGGCTCCTGAGAGTAAAGTTAAATATAATTATGAATTTATAGCTTAGACCGAAATTGCTAATATCCTCGCTGCCTTTTCATCCCTGAATGACTTATTCTAATACACAACTTGAAAGCTAATGATAAAATATTTAATTTTCTGAATTTTTGCCTTGGGGAAAAAACTGGAACTTGAGGTCTCTTCTATAACACATTCCTGCCAAGCATTAATCGAATAATAACCTATCAACGAATTACTAACATCTTGAAAATATTTCGAGTCTTTAGTTAACTCTTTTGAAAATATTATAACTTTTTTTCTTATCACAGGAAGGAAACGCTCCTATATTGAAACAACCTCAATAACAATGAATTTATGGTAGAAAATCTGTCTCATTCTCTTATGTCGAATTAGTAGTGTGAACAGTACTGATTCCTGTCATTGAAATAAATCGATGATGTAATGATGCAAACATATTGTAAGTTTTTTTGTTATATACAGATTTTATTGGAGTCTGTATAAAGTGAAATATATGAAAATACTATAGAAAAAAGAAGTGATATCAAATAGCAAAAATCCCCTCCCGGGGAAAAAAAACCCGGACAAGTACATTGGTGGTCCCTTGTTTCCCTATGATATCACAAAAAATCCAAAACCCCACTTAAATTTTTTTTTTTAATGTTTATTAATTTTATTCATATCCCGGAGGGAAACCAACCATATAGATCACGAAATATCCGGCCAAAAAACCAGACTCCATAATAAATGTTACTTCGAATTTATTTCCACAGAACAAAACAGGAATCATAACATTAAAAAATCAGCGTTATCAAGATGAGAAAAATACCACTTATAATTGGTGTGTAAGTATCAATAGTCTAGAAAAAAATGAAAAAAAGTCACCATCTGAGTTACATGCAGCAGTAAAATTTATGATATCAGTACTAGGACAAGTATTTCTTTGGTGACTGACGTTAGAGAATTTATGAAAATAGTATAATGACCAAATTTAAAGGAAACAAACCCCTGGGTTTGATCTCCCCTAGGTTTGAATTGTATATGAAATTCAAAATTATATACTATTCAAATCTAGGATGATCAGACCCAGAGGTTTTCTTCCTTTAATGCAACCCGGTGGTCTAGAATTTTCAAAAAATCGATTTTTTTTTTAAATATATTTCGATAGTATAGTATTTCGAGAATATACTGTGAAATTTTCGTAAGGATATTCACAATATTCTTTCTTCTACAGCCGGTTTAGCAGGTAGAGAGCGGTCCGCTCGTTCCGTCAATAGGCTCTGGACGATGACGCACAAGAAATATTAAAACCTATTTATGAAGAATTAACAGCAGATAATTTATTGGAAAGGTGTATTGGTAGTAATACGCAGAACAATAATGAAAGTTTCAACTCTTGTGTGTGGCAACTAGCGCCAAAACATCAGTTTGTTGGCAAAAAAATCATTGATATCGCCTCTTATATTGCTGCCTGTACGTTCAATGAAGGATTTGCAGCTTTGTTGAAAATTATGGAAACCATGGGCATCACCATCGGGCCACAAGCAGAGCAACTCGCGCGAGACCGTGACGCGCGCCGAATATATACCGCCAACCGTCGAAGCACAGAAAATTTGAAACAAGCTCGAACAGCTCGAAAAAATCAAAGGGGTGAAATAGCCGAGGAGTACGAGCATTCAGAAGGGATTTTATATGGTGCTGGAATCGCTGATTAACTGTAAGTATTTAAAATTTGTTCAATCTTTGAAAATATCTGTACCTAAAACTTTAAACTCATTTATCTCAAAACGACTTTTTTTGGGCATGTTGTTATAGAAAAAAAAACTATTCAACCGAAGCACCTGAAATTTGGATATGTTATTCATAACATGAATGGCTATCGACGGGACTAGAATCATGTTTTTATTCCAATAATTTCCTATTTTTTTAATTAAATAACTGGTAAAAAAATCCCCGATTTTTAGAACTTCACTTTCCAATGCGCGCCATTTTGTCAATTTTCATTTTTTTTTTTTTAGTCCCGCCCATAACTGCACTCATACTGATTGACAATTTTTCTGGTTTTTATTTTTCAGATAAATAATAGATCCAAAATGACTAACATCGTCCAGGTCCAATTTTTCGAGAGGGTCCACTTCAGCGGCATTTCTACTATAATAATTTTTTTTTTTTATTTCAAAATAAATTTTTTTGTATTCACAATTGATGTTATAATAAACCCGAAAAGTTGAAGTATCGTTTTTCTTTATTTTTATGATAAAAAAAATTCCGCAATATACCTACAATTTTCGAGCTCTAGACCACAGGGTTGCCTTAAATTTGTCTCCCCAGCGATAGCACCCAGTAGTGGCAGTAGAGGCGGAAAGTGAGGGTAAGCCGAGAACGTCAGAGAGTGGGGGAAGACGAGCAAGTGGGTATCGTACTAGTGAAGCGGGAGCGCACAAGCAATCAACATAGATATACTCGGCCGCGCAAAAAAATAATAACTTAAAAACCCTATATTTCCTGAACTAATTAAGACTCCCTATTACATATATGTATGGAATTACTCGGGAAGATGCATAGAATAACATATTACAAAAAGAATAAAATCAGAGGTGAGTACCGTTTTCTAAAGGGTTTACCGAAATAATAAAGTAAGGAAAGAAATTTGCATTCCAACGATGCAAATTTTAATTTAATATTTTTAATTTGTCAATTAAAGGAGAGTGGGAGGGGGAGGGAGGGAGGAAGAGAGAGAGAGGTGAAAAAACGAAAGAAAGAAGAAAATGAAGAAAGAAAAGGAATTGATAATTGAGAGAACGCCATCCAAATATTCCAGCCCAGTCGACCATTGCTACAACTAAATCTCTCGAACATACCAATATCCCGAATGTTTGAGTAACCTCTTGTACATGCCTCTCCGTTTTGCTTGCACACTCTTGCGCCCCCGTGGTCACTTTAACCTAATTACTCGGTGTATGCGACTATATACGGCAAGTAATGTCGTAGTCCAGTCATTCTCGTGTTTGAACACAGCTCCACGTTATCAAGTGCTCTCCTGCGATATAGGATATCA